>CAUYTI010055634.1:0-23516 GCA_963575145.1 Galago senegalensis | reverse complement strand
GAGCAAAGTATCACGAGAATGGAGAAAAAAGTATCCAATGTACACACCCCTATTATGAGACTAATTTAAACCTTTTATATGAAAGCTATAACCAAATAGCCTAAGAACATACAGAGGGGGGAGGGAGAAGGGAGGGGGGACTGGGAGGAGGGAGGGGGTTTGGAGGGATCACTTCTGAGGTTTGTCTTATAGGGGTACAGGTGAATCTTTCTAAGAGTAGAAAGTGAACATTTTAAAGCAATAACTGAGAAAATGACATGAAGGCTGTGTTGACCAGTTTGATGGAAGTATTTCGGAATGCATGTGAAAACCCCACACTGTACCCCAGAAGTGCATTAATGTACATAGTTAACATTCAATAAAAAAGATAAAAAATTAAAAAAAAAATTTCAAATAGATGATATATAGATAAAAAGATAGCAAATGACAAAATATTAACAGCTGGCAAATGCTGATTAGAAATATATGGGTGTTCATTATACTATTTTTTCCATGTTTTCATAGGTATAAAACTTATTAAAATGCAAAATTTGGAAAAATAAAGCAAAGCACCTAGATAGAGTGTATATATATATATATATATATATATAGAGAGAGAGAGAGAGAGAGAGAGTGTATATATATATATATATATATATGTATACACACACACATTTGGCCAGGACTGGGTTTGAACCCACCACCTCCAGCATATAGGGCTGGTGCCCTACTTCTTTGAGCCACAGGCGCTGCCCTAATTGAGTATATTTTTTAAAGGATACATATATGAAACTTGCTTTGCAAATTCTGGATTTATTTCACTATTTTCTTTAATGAGACTCAGAGAAAAATACATCAATTTGAACATTTGTCTATTTTGTGCTTTTGGCATTAAATATTTGCTACAATCCAGCTGTCTTATAGACAGACAAATGCTTTTAAGGGTTTATGCTGGCAGCTTTTTCCCCTAGTTAAAAACTAATCAAAATAGGATTGGTCCTGAAAATGAGGGTGCTGAGTGAGACCGTTTTAGTAGCTGAGTGACAGAGGAGCATTATTTTCCAGTTTACAGTCTCTTACAAACCAGAAAGTCTAATTGTGTCCCTATTGTCTCATGTAACTTTTCCCAACTATTTTATAATTGACCATCACTGGCAACTGGTCTTCACTTTGACCACATAGGACACAAGATGTGTGTATGACAGTTAATTCTGCAGGTTTCCCCAGGGAGCAGGAAGTGTGGTACTGTGGGAAGAGCAGTTTTCAACAAGATGAGTTGGGAGACATAGGAACCAATCAACACTATTTGAAAATTTACTAGGTATTGGCCGCTCCTCAGAGAGTCCCCATTCCTTCCATTTACCAGGGCGTGTTATCTACATGGATCTGGGATGGTTTAAAGCATGACCGACTCTATAGGCCACTGCCACTGCCTGAAGAAAGTCTTGGCTCTTTCTAGCTCTCTGGTGGTAGTTGCTACTTCTACTGAAAGCTGAGGGCCCTGAGAACAACATAATTCTATCACCTGTACACTTGGGTGTTTTTCTTTAGAGACATAGAAGCATGAACAGAGTCTGTAGGTATCCATAGACCTTAGACAAATTCAGGCCCTCGGTTCTCTCCAGCATCAAAAAAAATCTTTAACCAAAATTCCATTTTGAATCTAGAGATATGATAATTCCATCAGTTCATCCTTTTATTTTGTTAGTGCTGGTTATTCTTTTTTGGCAAATTCACACTGTACTCTTCTCTTCCCTGATCAGCTCACAAGAGAGACTGAACTCTATGGAATGCATCATTTGGTCTCCTTTACTGACTGGCTTCCAGTTGGGATTGGCCAGTGGAGATGCTACAAAGAGATTAGAAGAGAAAAGGGGAAAGATGTCAGAGTGTTTCTCTGCCACTAACTCCCTGCTTTGTGCTGAATTCCTGGCAGAAGCAGCATCCTTCCACGCTGCAATTCCTATTGAGGCCCCCTTCTCCACCTCCATGGTATAATCATCACCACATTGCTCATGATCCTTCAAGCCTATGGATATGATAGCTGTGTCTTTTGCTGATCTCTGGGTGCCTCGATATTCTTGGTTGGTCCTCACAACCCCCACCTCAGTGGTCATTCCTGCCACCAGCCTTTCCTCTCCCTCCTGTCAGGACTAAACTTCTAGAAAGAAGTCTACACCAACTATCTCCTTTCTTTTTCTCTAAGTGTATAGTCCCTTCACTTAAGTCTCTTCAGCTGAATGATCTGAAGGAATCATATTCTGTTGCCTGCCATGACCGTGATTGATACGCTGATCATCTTCCATTTTCTTTACATCAGGCCACATATGTTTTTGTTTTGTTTTTTTTTTTTTTGAGACAGAGCCTCAAGCTGTCCCCCTGGGTAGAGTGCCATGGCATTACAGCTCACAGCAACCTCCAACTCCTGGGCTCCAGCGAGTCTCTTGCCTTCGCCTCCCAAGTAGCTGGGACCACAGGCACCCGCCACAACGCCCGGCTATATTTTTTAGTTGCAGCCGTCATTGTTGTTTGGCGGGTCCGGGCTGGGGATTCGAACCCGCCACCTTAGGTGTACGTGGCTGGCGCCTTAGCCGGTTGAGCTATAGGCGCCGAGCCAGGCCACATATGTTTAACTCATACTTTATGTAATACAGCAGAATCTCTGTAAGTGGACCACCCAAGGGACTATAATAAACTGGTCAATATGCAGAGGTGGTCAACATAAGCAACTGGCCTGCTATACTTATCCAGATATGTGATTCATGTCCAGTCTACAAGTATTAGGTCAACTTAAGGAGGAGGACAATGTAGGGAGGTGGTCAACTATGAAAGTTCTACTGTACTTTATACAGTTTACCTCACTCTTGACACTTGCTGCAGTCCACTCAAAAGAACCAATGATTAACAAACTTTTCTCTGTCTACACACCCCACACAGAATGCACCTTTCTTCCCCCCTGCCTAAAGTGAAAATTACATCTCTCCTGGGGCTTTTTTTTCTACAGCCTCCTTGTGGGAAACAGCTCATCCCACAGTGCCAAATAAGGTAGGTACAAGGGCAAGATTTCTAATTATCTCTACTCCTCACTACTGTTTGGAAATTAATATCCCACCATCCTCACATAAACAACATTTTTACTTTGAGAATCATAGTGCAGAACTACAGTGTCCTATCATCCTTTTCTTGCTATATTTACCTATCTCTTCATTCTCTGAGAATATCAGCATTCAGATCAAAATCATCTTCTCCTGTTGTTGTCCGAGGTGATTTCAAAGTTCCTTCATCCATTCAATGTCATTCAAGTTCACCTTCATTTCACTACTGCCAACCACTCCTATGGTGATTAGTTAAGACACAGATTCAGTTGCATGGAACAGACATGTAAAATGATGGTGGTGGATTAAACAACATGCAAATTTTCTTCTTTGTCTTATACAAGTTCAAGCTGGTATGTTGTCTGTGCTTTGTGAAATTTGTAGGCGCCTAGACTCCTGGCACCTTGTTGCTCTGCCATCTATAGGGTACTGCTGTTATTTGCATGGACCATTTGGGTTGTTACCATGGTTGTGTATCCATTGGTGCTAAGGATGAAAGGGCAGAAGGGAGCATGCCTCTTCTTTGAGGGTCATGACCAACACTGCATGTGCCACTCCTCAATTACCATTGACTAGAACTTTGTCATATGACCACATTAGCTTATAAGGAAGGCTAGAAGTGCATTCTTTATTTAAGGTATCCATGAATCTTGCTAAAAGTTCTACTGCTAAGAAAGAAAGGAGAAAATGTATACTAGGATACTACTAAAAGTTCCTGCCATATATTATATCCCAAACATGGCCGTCTCCTAAATCTATACATTGTAAAATGCTTAACCCTCTAATGCATCCTTCTCAGTCACTAAGTCCAACTAAATTCAGTTGTGAACAAAATTAAGAACCTCTTAACCCCCTGTATATTATTTCAAGTTTTCAGATAAATCCTGTAGCTAACAGAAGCTTCATGATGCATTTCTCCCTTTCCTGTTAATTCTTCTCCCATACATGGAGAAAATCCAATTCTGGATGAGCACAGGTTTCCACCACGCTTTTCCTCCATGATAACTCCCACAACCACATTGGTTGGTCTCATGATAAACTCCAGGTTGCCAATATCTGTTGGGCTCTCAGTGTTGTCTGGAAACCCTTCTGAGTGTCCCTCACCAGCTCCCTCATCACGGCTCCACAGTAAGAATCTTGCTTTCCTCAACTCCCTTGCCCCCATTAGTTTCCTCTTATGTCCAGGAACTGACTGTACTAGTTTCCTATTGCTGCTGTAACAAATTACCAACATTCAGTAGCTTAAAACAATACAATGTTTTTCTCTGGTAGTTCTGGAGGCCAGAAGTCTAAATCAAGGTGTCAGTAGGACTGTATTCTTTCTGAAGGCTTCAGAAAAAAATCTTTTGCCTTGCCTTTTAGTGCTTCTGAAGGCCATCTACATTCCTTGCCTCCTGGCCCTTTTCTCACATTACTAATGTCTGTGTTTGTATTGTCTTATCTCCTATTCAGACTCTACTTCTCCTGCCTTCCTCTTTTATACAGACTCTTGTCATTACATTGGGCCCACCCAGATAATCTAGGATAATCTCCCCACCTGAAGATTCTTAATTTACTCACATTTACAAAGTCCTTGTGGCCATATAAGGTAACATAGTCACAGGTTCCAGAGACTTTGATGTGGACATTTTTTTTTAAATTTCAGATTAATGTAAGGGAACACACAATTAGGTTACATTGTTTGCATTTGTAAAATCAAATCTGAGTTGCAGTTGAGTCCTTCACACAGGCAGTGTGCCATATAACTCTACATTGTACCCACTAGGTGAGAACTTGACAAATTCCCCTTTCCCTTCCTTTTTTTGAATTTAATTGTGTAGTTGTTATTGTTGTTGCAGTTTTTGGCCAGGGCTGGGTTTGAACCCACCACCTCTGGCATATGGGGCTGGTGCCCTACCCCTTTGAGCCACAGGTGGCTCCTGAATTTATTTGTGTTTTTCTCTCAGATAGGTCTGTAATTGTTTTTTGTTTTTTTGGTTTTGGGGGGTTTTTGCAGTTTTGACCAGGGCTGGGTTTGAACCCATCACCCCTAGGATATGGGGCCAGCACCCTACTCCTTGAGCCACAGGCACTGCCCTGGGCTTGTAATTATTAATCTACTAGTTGCAACTTAGTAGTGAGTACATGGGATGCATGCTTTTCCATTCTTACCATTCTTTACTTGGGAAAATATTCTTCAAATCCTTCCAGGTAAACACAGATGATGCAAAGTCTGTCTCCATCTTTTTTATGACTGAATGCTGTTCCATGGTATACACATACCACAGTTAATTAATATATTCATAGGTTGATGGACATCAGATGTGGACATTTTTGAGGGGTCATTATTTAGCCCACAACACTGACCTTTTGTCTACTTCCCAGGCAGAATGTAGCCATCAGGTAGATACTCCCCTAAAATCTATTCTCACTTCCTTAAGGACACATTTATTTCTATTCATACTCATCTTGACCTCACCTTCTGAGTTTCTATAGAGTAAGTGTTCTTCTCATAAAAGACTGATCTCCTGGTCCTTTTTTATAACCAAAATTTTCTGTTTCCACCTTTATTTTTTCCTTCAAAGGTATTAAGATTGCTACTTCAGTTTTCTTTTATTTTATTTTTAATAGTGTCACCCATCCCTTTAATATTAAACTTTTTATGTCTTTGTACCATGGTGGGTAATTCTATAAATACGTAGATGTTTAAAAATATAGTAAGTTGTGCTAGAACATGACATATCCATTCCTAAAAATCAGCACATTGTGCAAAGTTGGGCAGTTAAAAACCATAAAGCTTATCAGAAAAAATTGGATTTGGGGGCACAAAACTTCATCAGTAGTATACTTTTTAAAAGCAGTAACACAGCTTTATACATTTCAGACACTTATACAAGAGTCCTGCAATCAATACAAGAGTCCTGCAATCAATATGGCATTTTTCCTTGAAAAAGACCTGAGAGAGTCTTGTGGAAGTGGATGTGAGAAGGGTTGCAGTTTTTATGGTGTTGAGAAGTTGGTGGAAAGACAGCCAAGTGGATGTGTAACACCACATGTGCATGGAAATGGTTTATCACACACAGTACATAGAGGAGCTGGCAGGTGTTCAAGGTGTGAACATTCTGCATTCCTATGCAGCTTGGCCCAGATGGGTAAAGTTTTCAGCATTTTTCCAGTGTTTCTCAGATGAAATCACACAAAAGCAAATCAAACGTGAAATTTGTGTTGTGGTCCAAGTTTCTTCTACTATTAATTATCTGTAATTAATATTAATTATCTTAATAAATTCACATTTTTAAAAACAATCCTTATAGAAAAACAGGCTGTACATTCTGGATGTCTCTATATTTTAATAAGCTCATTTGAATCTACATGCAAGCTTCTTTCTAACATTTGACCTTGAATATTTTGCAAGGTGCTGTTTTTCTCTTTTTATTTCCTCGCTCCTATCATCTACTAATTTTTTTCCCATTCAAATTTTCTTTATTATTTCTTATAGCATAACTGTGTACATTAATGTAATCATGGGGTACAGTGTGCTGTTTTCATACACATTTTGAAATGCTCTCATCAAACTGATTAACATAACCTTCATGTCATTTTCTTAGTTAATGAGTTAAGACATTCATACTCTGCTTTTAGAAAGATTCACTTGTACTCTTGTAAGACAAACCATAGAGGTGGCCCCACCAATAACCCTCCCTCCCCCATCCACCTTCCTCACCTTCCCTCTCCCTTCCCACATTCTAAGGCTATAATTAGGTTATGACATTCCTATGAAAGCTATGAATTAGTTTCAAAATAGGACTGTGTACATTGGATACTTTTTCTTTCATTCTTGAGATACTTTGCTAAGAAGAACATTTTCCAATTTTATCCATATAAACATGAAGGAGGTAAAGTCTCCATCTTTCTTTAGGGCTGCATAGTATTCCATGGTGTACATATACACAATTTATATACACAATTTATTGATCCATTTGTGGGTCGATGGGCATTTGGGCTTCTTCCATGATCTAGCAATTATGAATTGGGCTGCAATAAACATTCTGATATAAATATCTTTGTTGTAATTCGATTTTTGGTCTTCTGGATGTATACCTAATAAGGGAATTGTAGGATCAAATGGCAGGTCTATTTTTAGTTCTCTAAGTGTTTTCCAGATGTCTTTCCTCATCTACTGAATTTATTAAATTCTTTTCTTCCTTTTTTACCCCTTACCATTTGGAAGTTATTTCAATGCTATCATTTTTGTTGCTACTCTTACATTTTAATATACATTGTTATTCTGCTCCAAAGTTGGTTAATATGCCCATCATTTTGCACAAGTTCTTAGGAACATTTCAGCAACACTTAAGCAAACTTCTCTTATCTGCCATATTATTGTTGAAAATACAATTTCACTTTGTTTTTAATAACTTGATGGAAAACCTTTTGTTTTAAAATACTATTTTCAACTTACTTTTAAACACCTTGTTTTAAACATTTTAATTCTATCTTACAGTCAATTATTGTCAAATTTACCACTAAGTTCTTGCACAACTGTTACTTCTTATCTCTTGCTCCTTTTTTGGGAGTTCAATTTACTTTTTACTGAAGTGTACCCTTTGGTAATTATTTCAGGATAGATCTGTAGGTATGACAATTCTATTTAGCCCTTCCCCTCGTGTGATCTTCTCCCTTTCCTCCTCAGCACTTTGAAGATGCTGTTTCTTTGTCCCTGACATTTACCGTCAATGAGAAATCTGCTGTCAGCGTGACTGTCATTCCTTTATAAGTAATCTGTTTTCTCTTAGGTAGCTGCTTTTAAGATCTTCTCAATACCCATGACATCTCCAATTTTATTACAAATTGTCTATGTATGTGTTTATTTTACTTGTCCTGCTGAGGATCTGGGTATCATTTCTCTCCAAAGGCTCATAGCTGTTTTTTAATAATGGAAAATTATCACCATTGTTCCTTTCAGTTCTCTACGTCCTTCATCCTCTTCACTGCCTCCTTGAACTCTTTTGAAATATTTATTGAAGCTTCTCATTAGGTGCTTCACTTCCCTTAATTTCTCTTTTATATTTCCCATCTCTCTGGCTCTCTGTGCTGCTTTATGGGTGACTGCTTTTGCTATTTCAGTTTATTCTCCACTTAGGTATCTAGAGTCATGTTTCATCTATTCATTTGGTTTTTAAAATTTCAATTAGCTTCTTAAAAGTCCTAGTTCTTATTTATCCACTTACACCTTCTGTAGTATTCATAATATTCTATGTGAGACTTAGGTGTTTCATTCCTTCCTTTATCACTTTAAATTTCTGCACAAATTTATTTTAAAGTCTCTGTCACAATGCTGAATCATGTATCTGTGACTTCTTTCATTTCTTGTATTTTGTGACACTCTTTTTCTTTTGCTCTCATGGAGAAGCAGTCTGCCCTCCATGGCTGCCTCATGTGCTTTGTTTTTTCAGGGCGCTCCTCTTCCATGGTTTCATCCCACACAGGAAATCTGTGCAGCATTAGCTTGAGGTTCTGATTTTTCAAGAGTTATTCTCTTCCCAGCCATTGTTCAGAGCCCATGGCCTGCTTCATGCTTGTTCAAAGATATGGCCTCTTCCCAATATTCTAACCTAGAAGTCTGACTTTAGACCTTACGTTAAAAATGCACCTGTCAGCAATTCTCTATTCCTCTTTTGGCCCTTTGGCTTCAGGGCTAGTTTAGCACTATGGATTGGGGTAGCTTCTTCATTTCTAATTCGTGAAGTCTTCCCTTTCCTGTATTAATGCTTGACTATGTGTTCACAACAATCTTATTTCAAAATATCTAGCAAATACATAATACATATTAGGAAGTAAAAATCTTTATGTTCCTGCTGTTTGCCACATCAACGTTTCAAATACTATTATCTATGGATAACTCTGAAGACTATATTGCTGACCCAGATGTAATGACTAAGATCAAGAAACGTGTCCCATCACCTACAAATCACTGCCTGGATGTAGCAGTCACCTAAACCCAGAATGTACAAAATCAGTTTTTTATATATATTTTTAGACCTCAAATTGTCAAGTCTTTCCTGTCTTAATAAATGGCACCACCACTATTAATCAAGGTGCCCAACTTAAACCCTGGAACTTAGTTATCTTCAACTTCCTCTAATTTTCTGTCTCCCTCAAAGATTCAGTTGATTTTTCAAGAATGAATCACAATCCTAGTTTTCCCAGGATTAAGGAGTTCCCAGGATTTTGAACTTTCAGTGCTAAATCAAGGAAGATCCCCCAAACTGGACAAGCTACTCACTCTAATTCCACCCTTAAGTATTCCTAAAAGCCCTCCACTTCCCTTCACCTCACTGCTCTAACTTAGACAACTGGTTAAGAACCCCTGCTGTGGCTCTTACTCTGGTCTCCCTGTTCCAATGTTACCCTTTTTCATGAATCTTCTGTGTTTTGACAAAGCAACCTTTCAGGGATGTAAACCTGGTTAGTTCCATGTTAATTCATCCACGGTTCCCATTATCTCAAGGATAATTTCTAACTTTTTACTATAACATAATCCACTGCAAAACCCTCCAGATCGTGGCTCCTGCCTACAGGTTCCATTCCTTGATTCACTTCCCTTTTTAAGAGACATGCTCCAGGCGTATTGAATGACTCATAATTCCCCGAAGGTGCCACAAGCCTCGGTGCTTCTTGTTCTTACAAACAAGCTACCCCTTCCACCTGAACTGCTCTCCTCAGATCCTCTTCCTAGTTAGCAGCTACTTTTCACTCAAAATTCAAGTTCAGAGTCACCTCTCAAGAAGCTGTGTCTAATTCTTTTTCTCTCCTTTAGTCTGAGTTAAGTATCATTTTTACATGAATCAAGATGCTCCCTGTGCAATGGCCATCATTGTGTTTTATGTATGGATCACTCTATTAGATTGTGGAATGATTCCTCTCTGTAATTCTGCTACCTAGGATGTGCCCAGAGGTGGATAAATGAGGAACCGGGAGTGAGGGTTTGAGAAACAGTCCTGCCTCTCCCTTCACAAGCCATTTAGTTTTCCTGTGTCTCAGTTTCCAGCACCCCCCGCCCTGGCGGGGCTACCCCTTCTTCTCCCCTTCTTCTTCATATGAGGTCTTAGCTCATATGTCGCTGGCTCTAAAAAGGCTTCCAAAGGCGAGGTTTGATAGAACCCCAGAGGACCCTTTGCTGCCCCTGCCTATCTATCCATGAATCCCATTAATGGAAGAATCACCTCTTTCTTGTTTATCTCTATCCCCCACATCTAACATAATGCATGGCACAGAGTAGAAGGTTAATAAATAATGGTTGCATTAATAAATTATAAACTACACGGTATTAAACAGAGGAAGATGATCTCTAAGATACCTTTAGGCTCTAACCATCTGTTAAGTAGAATAAAGCCCTACATTTCTGCAGTAACCAAGAGGCATAGATGATGAGTGCCACCTTTGGGAACCACTCTAAATGGCATGATGTCAGCCATTGTCAAGGAAAACACACATCCAGTTGGGTTTTGGCCAAAGCTAAGGGCATCACAAGAAAGAAACTTGAATAAAAAGGAATAGTCATCTAAAAGCAATGCTTTCAGATAAAACACCAAAGGCAAATTGAGTATTTTTCATAAATATGAGAAATAATGTGTCCTCCCTAGAAGACGTGATGCCAATGCACAGCAGCCCATAAGGAACCTTCCAGCACCTCTGTTGGGAGAGCCAAGGATGCTCAAGTTTCACTTTGTACTACCTACTCCTGCCACAAAGGACTGGGCAAGCCCACAGGTCAGCAGCTGTGGACAGAGCCGCCCTCTACAGGCTCAGGCCCTACTCCTGCCAGCACTGATCTGGAGCAACATGACTGTGTCCCTCCACAGGCATCCCTACGCCAGCCCAATCAAACCTTCTGACTGTCTGTCTACTGCAGTATCTTCCCTTCTCACTTTCCAGAAATCCCCATAACTCGTGCCTGTCTAGCCTATGTCCCCTCTGACATACACTCTATTTTGGCTAATAGGCTTCAGTTGTCATCACTGGAAGTGTCATCTTGTTTTTTCTTTTCCTACATTCTCTTTACTCTTCCCCATAAAGTCACTTTCTATGTTCACCAGTTACCACCAGGGCTTCTCATTCTTTATCCTCTGCAATACTACTGTGTGTTAATTTTCTATCTGATGAGAACAGAGATCCTTAAGCTTCCTCAAGCCAGAACTCAAAACCTTGAAATGGCCAGATGAGATTGACACATTTCTTCTGGGAGGATTACTTAGATCCTAGAGATTTTCCACCTCTTCCTATTATTGCCATAATCTTTCAATTTCCTTTACTTGTAAAGAAGGATCTTAACATAGGAAAACCTTTAAGGTAAAATAGAAGTCTCATGTCCAAAAGCTGATTCTAGAACTCACAGGGGTAGATGAGTAATGGAAACAAAGAATGCCTTGAGGAAAAATGGAAACTTCTATGGAGACTCCTCATGAGCCATGAGGAGAAAGCAGCTGCAGACAGAAATGGAAAGAGGGATCTCACTGAACACTGAGCCACTGCAGTGCAAAGAGGGTCACACGGAGGAGGGAATGGACAATGCCCCCACTTCCGCTCAGTGTTGTGGTCGGAGTTTTGAGGGTGGCTGCTCCTCAGCAGGCAGCCAGGACGGAGGACTGGTAGGCCTCATTAAAGAAGTCTGGAGCAGGGTGAAGAAAACAGCAAGCACTCTGTGGCAGTTGACAGGATTTCCTAATAAGCACTCATGAGAGAGTCTCTGGAAACTTCTAGAAGTAATTAGGAGAGACTCTTAAGGGTCCCAAGGTTTTTTTAATAATAGATGGGGATCAAAAACCAAAGTAATCAGGTACACACTGAAATCAAGTGTGGCCTCTGTGAACAGATGATGTATTTTCAAATTCATGTATGAAACCTAATCACCACTGTGTTCCTATTAGAGGGTAGAGTCTTTGGAAAGTGCCTAGGTCAATGACATTTAGTGCCACTGTACACATAAGAGACGTCTCAGACAGCTACCTTGTTCCTTCTATCATGCTGTGGCACAGTGAGAAGGCACCATCTATGAACCAGGAGGCAGGCCCTCACCAGACACCAAATCTGCTAGTTCCAAGATCTTGGACTTACCGTCTTCTAGAGGTTGGAGAGATAAGTTGCTGTTGTTTGTAGGCTTTCCACTCTATGGTATTCTGTTGTAGCATCTAAAACAGAGTAAGACAGTACTCTAATGGCAGAAAAGAGAACAAAAATAGCAGAAAGTCAGTGTTCCTTCCATTAGAGGTCATACATAACCTCAAGATCATTGGGGTCTTCACTGTGACTGATTGCTAAAAAGCTTGAGAGGATTCAACACTGCATCCCAGTGCAGGCAAAACCACCCCCAAGTGGATTCATAACCAATTACTAATTATAAAAACCAGTGGAGAAGGGTCAGTAATTTGGAGACTGCCTAATGTTAGACTATTTGGAACCTGTGACAACAGAGACTATAAATAGCAACATGTTATGTGGACACTCAAATTGCATTAAAGTATCAAGGCCTCTTTAGATTCTCACTGTCACTGTTCATCAGGAGAAGCAAATGAGCATAAGGAAAAGCACAAGACACAGAAATGCTGCTTCAGCTTTAGTGGCAGAAGTTGAAGTGACGATGGCCTGGCAATTCAAAATCACGTTAGAGTCATCAATGCATTTAGGAGGTAGGAGAGGCGAGGCCTCATCTCTGTTAGCAGAGAATTGCTCCCAACATACACATACAAACAAACACACACACACACTATTCTGGGAAAGAGGGTGGGCACAATTTATCAGCTCCAATGGTCAGGATAAAACATTGATTGAATAAACTTGAAGGATATTTCAGAAAAGTAACATACTAAGTTTTTTTATTTTTATATTGAGAAAGAAAATACCTAAAATATCTTGAACATAAATAAATAGTATATTGAATAAGTGAATACTCACATAACCACCATCCACGAGAAGAAAGAGAACGTCGCAGCACTTAGAACTCTATGCATTTCTTTTCATAGCCTCTAAAAATAACTGCTGCCCCAATTTTTTTTGTAATTGTTATTTTTTCTTTATAGTATTAACTACTTAAATGCACATTTTAAAATTATGATTTATATTTTTTTGATTTTGAATTTATGTAATTTATAATATGTAATTTACAGTATCAGTTTTCTTTCCATTAAGTGTTAGTTTATAATATTTATTTATCTTTGTGTGTATGACTCTGGTTCATTCACTCTTATTCCTGCATAACATTCCATTATATGACCATAGCACCATGTGTCTAAATATTCTACTGTTGATGGACATTTGTGTAGTTATAGTTTAGGACAACTATGTCAAGTACCACTATTAATATTCTTATCTGTGTATCTGGGACCAACCCACTTTACTTTCTTGATGATATGTACCTGAGGGTGAAATTACTACATTAGTTTATGTGGTTAGTGTATGTATTAGTCATAGTAATCTGGAAAAGCAGAAGTGCTAGAACTTTCTATATAGATATATGTAGAGATATATGAGATAGAAAGAGATATATGTATTTTAAGGCATTGGCTCTTGTAATTATGGGGGCTCGCAAGTTCAAAATCTTCAGGGTGTGCTGGCAGAACTGGAGGAAAGCCAGGAAAGAACTAATGTTGCAGTTGAAATCCAAAGACCATCAGCTGAAAAGTCCAGATTTAAATATTAATATCCACAAAGATATTAATGTTTCTGCCTTCAAAAAAACATCCAGAATAAAGTTTGACTATGTATCTGAAAACCAAGGTGAGGCATAAAATTAACCATCATAGTATATGTTCATGTTTTGTAAGTAATACTAAATTATTTTCCCAAGTAATTGTACTAAACAAAGGGTCATTATGAGTGGGGATCTTCACCATCTCATTAGGATACTGTTGATATGATAAACAGCCTATTTTTTCCTTTAGAGGATTCCCCCACCTGTCCAACACTCCTGAGAAATAGAAACTAGAAGAAAGAAGAAGTTGCCTCCTAAATCGCAATGGCTAATGAAATTGTTGATCTTTCTGCAGTCAATATTAGGCTAACTTCCTACCACAAAACTTGGCAGGGTGGGGTGTCTGTGTTTACTGTCAGCGAGTGATACCATAGCCCATGTGGTTGCATGGTCAGAAACTTGGGTTTGATCTCTGACTCCTCCACCTGTTTATAGATAGTTACTCATCAGTTCCTACTGATGCTGCCTCCTATGACTCTCTTAGACTCATCCTGTCACTCTACCCTCTCAGAAACTGCTCACATTCAGACAATCCCTTGCCTGGACAACTGCAAGAACTTCTTCCAAGTATTCCAGCTTCCAATCCCTCCCACTCCTATCCATTCTGTACTCTGAAAAGTCAGAATAATTTTTTCTAATATACACAGTAGAATCTCTATAAGTTGACCACCCAAGAGACTAAAACAAACTGTTTGATATACAGAGGGGCTCAACATAAGGAACTAGGCTTACTAGACTGATATTTATGTGTGGTTTAAGTCTAGTCTATGAGAATTAGGTCAACTCTTTAAGGAGGTGGTCAATGTAGGGAGGTAGTCAGCTGTGGAGGTTCTACTGTGTATATGGATATTTATGAAATTATCACCCCTCTGCTTACAATGTCCCCACTTTGCCATTCAGTGAAGTCCTTCCTCGTGAACATAGTGTATAAGGCTAAGCATGATGAAAGCCCCCACCTGGCTTTTCTTTACTCCTTTCTCCTGCTCCCTGACTCCAATATTGCCCTCACAGTGTTCCAACCTCAGAATACCTTCTGTCAGTTCCTCCAGTGATCCACACTCCTCCTAGTCTGCAGGCTTTTCATGCAGATAATTCTCTCTGTCTGAAACACTCCTCCCTTTCCATCCCCTTCACCTTTGAACTAACTCCTTATAACTCTTCAAGTTCTCAGTTCAGCAAAGATAACATTTAGTGTCCAGCAAATCTGGTTTCATAATCTCCCTTCTTGAGCATATGGAAAAGTAAACCCCTAGCCCTTGTGATGTTAGATGGCGCTGTGTCACCAGCTTTTACCAAGGAAATGTGAATAGACATGATGTGTGTCATTTTCAGCTTGAAGCAGTGAAGCCTTTTACCTGATTCTAATCAGCCATGCTATGCCTGCTATTGCAAACTCAGAGGTCTTTAGTTGAGAAAGCAGAGCCATAGATTGAAGAAGTGGGATCTCTGAGTGACCCCAGAAAAGAATCACTAAAGCCCATAGCAGGCTTTGTGTGAAAAAAAAACAAGAGATATTTTGTTAGCTCACTAAATTTGGAAATGCCTCTTACCACAGCATGGCATATATCTTCTGAATAATACAGAAAATATTGTCAGGAGTTAGATACTACCACAATAAAAATACATGTGGCATTCACTTAGCAGATGGGTGGTAAAGGTAAAGAAACCGATATCCAAGGTTGGGAAAATGTTATTCCGTGTTATTCAATTGTAAAATATTTAGTAAAATTGTCTGTGAATAACTGGAAATAACTTTCCCGATGAAATTTTTCAACTCTAATGGAAAACATTGAGAAGAAAAAACCTAGTAATATGTGTTGTTATTTGGCTAAATTTGTAAGGTATTACAGGAAGAGTTGAAATCAGAAAAAAAATAAAGCAGAAATATAAGAGGATATCTCAAAAATTCATGATCCTGAAGGACTAGAAAAGCCAATTTGTTTTATTTTCCAAATAGAAATTGATAATGTTAAGAAAGCTTTTGGGGGGTGAAGGACCATTAAAATTCAGTCCTATATCAGACATGAGACAGTGCGAAGCTTCCCCACAGATGCTAAAGACCTTCTCCATGAGGAGAGATTGGGGGATGATAAAAAGAGAAGCTATGAGAAGAACCTTGTATTGTAAAGAACTATGGATATGGACACAGACACAAGAAACTGATCAGAAACAAGCAGATATATTTTTGAAAAATTTGAACTGCAAAGAAACCAAAAAATTTTTAAAATATGACTGTTCAAGACTTTTTAAATGACAATTGGGTCCTTTATCTTACAGAGGTGACATCTGTGCTGTACTGAGAGAGGACATTCTCCTCCCTGCTCAATTCAGATGTGGCCACAAGGTAAAAAGAAAAAAGGGGAAGCTCTAAGAAGGCTGGAAGTAGGAGTCAAAAGCCACTGTGAACAAAGAAGCAGAATCAAGGCCCAATCAAGGAATGCTCTTTATCTCCAGCTCAGGGTTTTCAGCCTTGGCCCTGTGGAGTTTGGGGGCCCAGTAATCTGTTGTTGTGGGGGAGCTGTCCTCTGCATTAGGATGGTTAGCAACATCCTGACTTCTACCTACTGGAGGCCAGTAGCTTGTCTTTCTCAGTCACAGCTAACACAAATGCCTTCAGTCGTTGCAAAATTGTCCCTGGTTTAGGGACATTGTCCTGAGTAAAGGGAACCCTATAAAGTCTGCCTATGTGGACTCCAGAACTGCCATGGCCTAGTGACTGATGCATGTTTCCGAGTCTTCTCTTTTCTAAACGAGAACGTGTATTGTGCTTTCTTCTGTTCTAGTTTATAATTGTATATTTTGTGGGGGGCTGAAGCACAGATCTTATCTATTTTCAGTTCATATGAATACCAGACTAGTTTATAGACCAAGGGAATCTACATTCATACCTACAAATTTTTGAATATGTATGGAGTACCATATGCTTAATCACTTGACTTGTTCAAATATCCAGGACTTTGAATATCTTAGCTACAACTGGCTGGGATACTGAATTGGCTCACTGAGGGGACTATGTTCTATGTGTGAAAGAGAGAATGAGGCATATAACAGTTGGTCAGAAGAATGGATTGTGTGGCAAAGACAATGCATTAAAAAATCCTGTTTCACAGTCCTCCTTCTTGGGCATAGGACAATCACCTTTCCTAGGCTTCCTATAGTGCAGGGCTGCTATTGGACTACTTTTGGTCAAGGAAATGCAATAAGAATACTTCTTAACAGAAGCAAGAAATAAACATCTATTGGTTAAGCTAGTGGGACATGGGCTATTTGTACTACACAATGGCCTAGCCAGCCCAGGTGTCACCCCCCACGTGAAGCCTCCCTCTCTAGCTCAATGCCAGGTCCCCTGTTTATGTGCTCCATGCATCCCCTAACATGGCATTTGTTGTGCTATATTTTATTTGCCTATTTATATATTCCTTTTATTGGGGATAGGGATCATACTTATTTACCACATGTATAGCACAGAATGTGGGATGCAAATATTGAATAATGATTACTAATCTTAGATTGGTGAGATTGAAATCCACTGAACAGATTATAGAGAGGAAGAGCCAGCTATTGTGAGTGTTGATATCCCATGGAAATAGGAGGAGGGAAATATCCTTGATTGGGCAAACACCAACCCCATAAAATGTTGTGGCTGATGACAGATGTTTAATCATATTCTCCATCAATCACAATAGCCTTACTTCCACAATCCCTGTTTTATTTTTCAAATAGGAATTGATAATATTAAGAAAGCTTTTGAGTGGTGAAGGACCATTAAAATTCAGTCCTATGTCAGAGATGAGACAGTGTGAAGCTTCCCCTCAGATGCTAAAGGCCTTCTCCATGAGGGGAAATTGGGGAATAATAAAAAGAGAAGATTTGAGAGGAACCGTGTATTGTAAAGAACTATGGCTATGGACACAGACATATCTGTGTTTGGATGTAAAATAACTCCCAAACCATTTTCACCCCAAGCATGTTTCTAAAAAATTCCACGATCTGAGTTCAGACAAATTTAACTTCAGTGACTTTTCCATTTCTGAGACAAGAAAGAGAGATTGAGAAAAAGTGCTTGGGGCTGGAGCAAGGTGATTTTCTCCACAAGAAGGTGAATGGAGCGTGTTCCAGGCAACCCACACACCATGAAGCTAAATGACTCAAGATCATCCAAGGAAATAATCTATTGGCAGTTAATGACCTGAAGAATCATATTATAGAACTAATAGTTAACTAAATCATTACCAAAACCCATAGTCCATATGCTTTCCCCATTGTGGTTGTAAGAAAGAAAGTCTAGAAACATTTGGATATATGTGGTTTACCCTACTTTTAATTATCTGGTCAGTGTTGATAATTATGCAATACTTCATGTACAAGATATATTGGATTATTTGAAAGGAAGCCAGCAGTTCACTGTGTTACTATTACAGAGTAGGTGTACTAGGTACATATGGCTCTCAAAGATAAGGAAAAAATAGCCTTTATCTATTTGGAAAGCTTTTATCTATCTTGGAAGATGTCTCAAAAAACTTCCAGAGTCCCTCTTAATTTCATGCTTAATAGAGACAGTCATAGATGGAAAAAAAAACTACTTGAAGATATTCAAACACATAGAGAGACATTAAAGAGGCAAAAGTCCTAAATCACCTGGTTGAAACTTATGGGAAATTATCCTTGGTCAATGCTGGTCTCATTTAGACTTTATCACATATATAGTATTCCAGGTGAGAACGAGCATGCTGATAAAGAAAAGATTTGTCCTATTACTTTCTGGCCGTGTCACAACTGTGGAGAATTAAAGATCTGTGCAGAGTTCTATGGGAGAATTAAAGAACGTTGTAGAATTTTGACTCTTAAGAAAATTTATGAGGCAATGTTTCAATATTGTGAATCTGGCATAGGGGTATCAGACTGAAAAGACAAAACATAGTGTTCAGTGATCACAAAGATAGAATAGTCCTTCTATATGTCAAAGGAGTCACATGGGGCTCCCTAAGAACATTACTCTAGGACTAATGGTAAACTGAAAATAAACCAGGCCCCACAAACACTAAACTGTCTCTTCCAATCAGCTCAAGCCCTGATTGGATTAAAGCCATTCTAACCACATGCCAGGAGCAAAAATAACTCCTCTCTGGGGAGGTAGAACATAATCCAGTGCCTCAAATTATCTCTATAATTTTTCATATACCTTTTCATATGCAATGAAAATAATTAAACAGGCATGATGACAATAATCAACTAATAATAAAGAGAAAAACAGGTAGTAGAGCAAACTCACAGAACATCCATATATTGGAAGTATAAAGCACGGACATTAAAGAAACTGTAGTTAATGTGTTTAGGATATAACAAGATGAAAATTTCATCTTGGAGAAACTGAAAAATTTCATCTTAGAACTGGAAACTTTATAGAAAGCAAATGCCAGGCTTGGTGCCTGTGGCTCAAGCGGCTAAGGCGCAGCCACATACACTTGAGCTGGCAGGTTTGAATCCAACCTGAGCCCACCTAACATCAATGATGGCTGCAACCAAAAAAAAAGAAAAAATAGTCCGGCGTTGTGGTGGGCGCCTATAGTCCCAGCTACTTGGGAGGCTGAGGCAGGAGACTCGCTTGAGCCCAGAAGTTGGAGGTTGCTGTGAGCTGTGATGCCACAGCACTCTACCCAAGGCAACAGCTTGAGGCTCTGTCTCAAAAAAAAAAAAAAAAAAACAGAAAAAGAGAAAAGAAAACAAATGACAGTTCTGGAACGAAAAATTTAAAATCTGCACTGCAAGTACTAACCAGAAGAAAGGCAGAGTAGCAATAGTAATATCAAAGTATACTTGAAGGCAGGTAATATAATATAACCAAAGGAGAAGAGCTATACTCCATAGTGATAATAGGATGAATTAAATGAAAATATGTATTTACCTATCTTAAATCTGTATGTACCTGATAACATACCACTTAAAAATATACAAACTAAAAGTTGACAGAATCAAAATTATCTTTATTCCTTTCAATAAATGCATGCATAGACATTTCATAGCAGTCTAAAGCCAAACAATGAAAAATAATAAGTGAATTTACCCAAGTCCTAAATATAAGCTCAAACTACAAAGTTCAATTGTTTATCTATATATAACTACAATTATAAATTAAATTTGAAAAGTCACCACTTACAACAGCACCAAAATTATCAAACATCTAATAATGTATGTAATATTACATAGAAGATGTGCAAGACCTCCATACTGAAAATTTTAGGCTTAATTGAGAAACACTAAGAAGGCCTAAATATGCAGAGATATACTATACTCATGGATTGGAAAGTTCAATATTATAGATATCAGTCTTGTCTAAATTAATCTATAGATTAAAAAGAATCCAAATTTAATTGCTACCAAGTTATATTGGTTTGTGTCTTGTATTTTTAAATATAAAAATTGATTAGTTAACTATAAATGGTGCAAGGAAATGAAGAAGGCTAAGAATAGACTGGACAGCCTTAAAAAGAAATTAAAGGACTTAGACTGCTACATTATGATACAAGTTATCATAGAACTAGAATGGATTTGGAGCAAGGATATACAAATGGGCCAATGGAACAGAACAGAGAACTCATAGGTAGAACTTTGCATGCAGAGCCACTGATGGATGGCAGAGGTAGCACTGAAGACAGCAGTAAAAAAGACATTCTTTCCAATAAACTGTTTGAGGACAATTGAATATCCATGAAGATGAAGATGAATTTTGACTTCCTACTTCATACCACTCACATTAATCAATTCCAAGTAGATTACTGATCTAGATGTAAAGTTAGAACAATCAATTTAATGAAAGATAGCATGAGAACATCTTCATGACCTTGGGGCAGGCAAAGATTTCTCAAAGCACAGAAAGCATTGACAAAAAAAAAGAAAGATAAATTGGAATTTATTGAAATTCAGAATTTCAGACCATTAAAAGACGGAGGCAAACCACAGAGTATGAGAAGATTTACAATACATATAACTGACAAGAAATCCATTTCCGTTATCTGTAAGGCATGCTTACAAATCAATAAAATATATCAACCAGTAAAAAAATATGGACAAACAACTGGAACAGACACTACAAAAATAACATGAAATATGCCAAATTACATTCCCTCATTCACCAAGGAAATGCAAGCTAAAACAATAAGGGGATTTATCATGGATGCCTCAGTCATCAGAATGGCAGAAATTAAAAAGATTGACAATACCACTCATTGGCAAGAATGTGGAGCAGCTGTAAAACTCATGTGTTGCTTTGGGATTATAAATGGTACGGTAATTATATGTTTGTAAATATCTACTAAAGCTGAGCATTTGCAAACCCTGTGACCTGGAAATGTATTCCCATTCACACATCCAACAAAAATGCATGAACATGTGCTAAAAAGACAGAGCAACATTATTCCTATTGCCCAAACTAAAACAAATCAAGTGTCTATCAATAGTGAATGAGTAAACTAGTATTTTCAAACAATGGCATGCTACATGGCATAAATCATCTTAAAATAGTCTCCAATAATATAAAATAGAGGTTTTCTTTAGGACAATGAGGAGTATACAAAACTCTATGAAAATTTTGTCTGTAAAATCACAAGAGTCTATAAAAGGTGCCAAAGAGTATACGTAGCCTGCTAGCATTTATTTTTGAAATGTACAAGTATATATACATATATGCCCAAGACAACTTTCTACTCTAAAGACTGCAAGAAACAGTTTTAAAAATGCAAAACTCTACTCATGGGCACTTCCTATGGCATCTACTACAGAATTAGCCTCTTTCAACCAAAAGACCAATGCAGAAACTTCAGCAGAAGGACTGATGATGAACATCGAATTTATTTTGTTACAGATCTAGGTCAAAACAAAGGTGGAGACACTGTGAAGGAATAATGAGTAAATGGTAGATATTCCAATAAAGTAGAAATGATACAACTTTCAAAATGGGAAGAGGCAAGAAATGAAAAAAGAAAAGTATTATTGAACCATATAAATTTACTGCTAATTAACCATTCTGACCTACTAAAAACAACATTTAGTATGGGTCAACCTAATAGGAAAAGCTCATAGATTGCTAACTGGGTAATGGGTGGGAGTCACAGGCCATCATTTAAAGTTGATAAGCTTTGGCTATTATTTGTAATAGACGTCTACATGAATAAAAAGAGACTAAAAATATTATAAAATATACTAGCATAAAGGGAGCTGCTAGGGAAAAAATAACAAATCTCTCCAAATAACAAAACAATTTTGAAAGAAAACAGACAATAAACATTACTCACACATATACACCCAAATGCAAAAAAGAAGGTACTCAGGAATATAACAAAGTAATGTGACAGGCTTGAGACCAAACGCATCATTAAATACAAAGAGATTGAACTTATCCTAAAAGAAAATGATTTCCTCATAAAGAGAAATCAAACGCTATACTATAAACAAGAGGAACACATGAAACCAAGTCATTCAGAAAGGCTAAAACTTAACTGAAGGCACAGACACAGCTATCCCAGGAGAATGCAAACAAAAAGAAAACAGGAGCTGAGATCCCGAGAGTAGGCAAGACCAAATTCACATCAGAAAAAGCATTAAATGATATAAAGACGTTTCATAATGTTAAGAGCCATGACTCACATGAAGACATTACAAGCTATAAATATCTACGTACTAAAATAACAGAGTGAGTGTCCTCATAAAAAGAAGATAGGCGATGCAAGAATAAATTGAGGGACAAATTTACTAATAACAGATTTGTACACACCATTCTCAGTTCCAAATTGAACACAAAAAAGACAGGATATGAAGGGGCTAAATAATTGACTAAGTAGATCTCATATATTTACACCAAAATATAATTTCTTCTCAAGTCTATATAGAACCTTTATTAAAATGACTGTATATCTTCTTTTATTGCACTTGGCAGATAATGCTTTTTCTTTAAGAACAGATGAGCTTTTTTATTAAATAGAGAAAATGGAAATTGTTTATGGAAAAAGAAGTATCAGTAAAACTTCTCCAGAAATTTAGGGTAATCCGAAGTCAATCCAAAGCTGTCTGTTTTGTTCAACCACCGTTGTTACATCCACATCCTCTGTGATGCTGCCTTGATGACCCTTAATAAGCAGTTTCCATCAGATTAGGAGACATTGCTTTGGGGCTACTGAGTCCTCTTAGGAAATGGAAGTGAAGGTGTTGCTTCAGGAACCAAAGATTGAACTGAAAGACAGCAAAATGGTCTGGAACCAGAACTCCGAGTTTAGGGGTATAGGAGTAGAGCAATGATTACTCTTGAAATGGGAGATCAGAGGGCTAGTTTGGGGTTTCCACTGACCACATTGAAGAAAAATCTTTTGTTGAGCATGTACATTGAATGTGGGTCTACTTATTAATTTGGATGGGGAATCTGGCTTAAATTCATCCAGCTATTCATTTTTGGGGGGGCATTTGATTTCAGAGTTTATTTTGGGTTTTTTTAATTTATTTTTTTAATTAAATCATAGCAATGTACATTAATACTATCATGGGGTACAGTGTACTGTTTCTGTATACAATTTGAAATACTTTCATCCAACTGGTTAACATAGCCTTCATGTCTTTTTCTTAGTTATTGTGTTAAGACATTGGTATTCTACCTTTAGAGAGATTCACATGTACTCTTATAGGATGAACCATAGGTGTGATCCCAACAATCACCCTCCCTCCAC
>CAUYTI010055632.1:0-77199 GCA_963575145.1 Galago senegalensis | reverse complement strand
GGGCGTTGTGGTGGGCGCCTGTGGTCCCAGCTACTTGGGAGGCTGAGGCAGGAGACTTGCTTGAGCCCAGGAGTTGGAGGTTGCTATGAGCTGTGATGCCACGGCATGGCACTCTACCCAGGGGGAGAGCTTGAAGCTCTGCCTCCAAAAAAAAAAAAAAAAGAACGTCTAGAGGCTTTGTAAAGGGAACAGTGAGACTATATGGGCATATGCAGTTTGAGTTTGTAGTTTATTGATAGATACAGGAAGTATGGAATCATTAGAACTGGACATGCATGTCTTGGGGCAATATGAGGAACTCCTGCCCAGCAAGGTACTTGGAGATGCCAGTGTGTTAAACAGGAAAAGGGTGAACAGTCTGATCTTCTTGAGATTCTAAGAGGAGAGATTAAGGTTTCATATTAATTTCTAATGCCTGTTGTAACAAATTTTCACAAATTTAGGAGCTTGAAACAACACAAATGTTTTGTCTTATAGGTCTACAGGATAGAAGTCTGAAATGAGTCTCAGTGTTAGCAGGACAGTGTTCCTTCTGGAGGCTCTTGGGGAGAACGGGTTTCCTTGCCTTTCCCAGCTTTCGAAGGCTTCCGTGTTCCTTGGTATACGGCCCCCTGCCCTCTCCAAAGCCAGGGATAACTGCCCAGGCCTTTCTCATGCTGCCCCACTTTCCTACAGACTCCTCTGTCTCCCTCTTCTGTATTTCAGGGCCCCCATGATGACCCTGGCCCATCTGGGTGATCCTGAATAATCTCCCTATTTTAAGGTCAACTCATAAGCAACTTTAACTCCATCTGCGATCTGAATTCTCCTCCCCATGTAACAGCCTACTTAGAAGTTCTGGGGACCCACTAATCTGCCAGGTATAATTTAACATGAATTTATACAGAAGATACAAAATTAAGTCACCTAGGGGAGGGTGTGGCAGTGGATACAAGGTATACAGAGGCATGGATTTTCAGGGAATGGCGTCAACATGTTTTATTTCACTGCTGTCGTCACAGCCCAGGCACAGAAATCCAGCGCTCATGAGTCTACGCCTCTTCATTTGTCATGCTTTGTATCGTTATTACTCCGTGAAAAGACAGGAGGCAGCAAACTGCACCTTCCCGCAGGTGCTTTCTGGGGCTTTCCTCACTCTGCTACCTCCACTACTCTTCTAGCTTTGAAGGAGGTAGTTGATCCTTCCCAGAGAGAGCGACCAAGAGGGTTAACTCCACAATTGGGGTAGTCAAAAAGCAACCACCCGCACTGCAGGGAGAGAAGGAGGTCCTCTCTTCCCTCTGCTCTCAGCACCACCAGACTGTGCAGAAACCGTGTAAGGGATGAAGTGAGGACACTGCCTTTTTCTTGCTCTCCTATTTCTCTCATCAGGGCTGCAGGTGCCTTACGCTGGTGGGCTAGAGTTTCCAAAGTGAGACACCGGGAAGAAATGAAGGTTGGCCATGCAGGATAAGACCTAAGCTTAAAGCAGAGAAATTAAAAGGCTTTTGGGGTTGCCTCTACACTGTCCAGGGCCATTTCTTGGGTGTGCAGGGAGGTTTGCGTGGAGACAGAGGTGCTGCCTGGGAATGCAGTGAGTGTTCTTGGTGGAGCTGACACTTAGGCTGGGTCTCCTGGGAATCTGAGCAGAGCAGATCCTGACAGTTAGGCATCCTCCATAGTGGGCAGGCAGGTGCCTCCAGCTTTCTTTCGGTTCTGTCTGTCTGCTGAGAATTGCACTTGGACAGGTCCCCAGGGCTGCTGTAGGGGCCACTGTGTACTTGTAAGCCCTGGCTATGGCTGATTTGTCCAGGAGCAGATCGCTGACCCAAGCAGGGTTCAATCCTCTTTCCCCAGTTTCGGCAGCAGCAGGTGTGTAGCCTTATCATGTGTCCTAATAACTTCCTGTCGTAAAAGGATGAGGCCAGCGCAGAAGGTGGGCAGGACTCAGAGGTGCCCGGGGCTCCCAGAGGCTCCAGCTGTCCTCGGGCTCCCTGTCACTGCTAACCTTCCCCAGTTCAAATCCAACCCTCCTCACCTTCCAGGAGTCAAAATATGATCTTTTTGGCTGAGCCAGGTTCAAGCTGAGGTTTTACTGCTTGGTACTAAACTATTACAGTTGAAAAAGGGATGCGTGTGGAGGCAAGTTCATTGAGGCAGCCTTTGTAGAATTAGGGAGAGGATCTCTCTCTCTCAGAACACGTGATTCCCGGCAGCGCACAGCCAGCAAGATGGGCAGAGCCTGCCTGGAACACACAACATGATGAAAAGGCCAGGCAGGCGAGGAAGGAGGCCGCTTTCGTCCATACGCAGTAAGTGCTATTTGAGTCCAAAGTCAATTCCAGTGACCATGGAAAGGCTTGGGGTAGGACAGGAAAAGCAAGAAGGGAGGACAAAATAGAGGCATGTGAAGAGCTTTGCGGGATGCCCTGCACACAAGAGCACAACAATGGTCCAAAGGTGGGTGTGAGTAGCAGAAAAGTAGAATTGGGAGGAGATGGGAAAAAGAAAATAAATCTAGGAAATCCAGATGTCATCTGTCAGGAACTATATTTCTCACTGAACAGTTTTAACATTCTTGTTCCCTTATTCCTGACTCCTTTTGACTAGTATGTGGTTTTGTTATTTTCAAATGACAAGTTCTCATATCATTAGAAGATTACAACCTCTCAACTTTTGGCAAGTGTGCTGCTCACCATCTCTGGGGTCTCTGAACCGGGTCCTGGGCGGAGCATGGAGCTGGCTGACCTGTCCACACGCTCCTGCCCCATCACCTGGTAGTAAGCAGCAGAAATCTACCAGATGGCTGCCAGAAGCACTCTCTGTGGCCATTCAGTAGACACTGTCCAGTGCCTGCTGATGTCATTAAAGAGCAAGCAGCTCTCTGGGCTCAGGAAGACACCAGTGCCAAGCTAACAGCAAAGTCTCGGTTTCCAACCACATTAACCAGCCCTGGCAGGGTCATGATGAACATAAAACCTTCCCCATTTAGCCAGCTTTGAAAATAACAAAACCATATACTGATCAAAAGAAATCAGGATCTACCTTTGATAAACTTGGAGAAGCAGAAACAACGAAACAATGTTTAGTAAATATTTAGTTGCACCACTTGAAAAAAAACTCAGAAAAAAAAGAGATTTTATCCTCTTTCCCTTAACAAAAACAATGACTCATACTTTTGTCACAAATTACACAGATGTGACAATAACAACAAAAAGGTATAAGAGGGTGGAGAAAGTTGGAGAAAGAAGAGATGCCGTTTGTCCCAGGTTGAGCCCCCAAGGGCCAAGTACACAGGTGTGGAATTTGGTTTACACAGAGCAATAGGGGAGAAGATGGTTCGGCTTGAGGAATTATGGGTAATGGAAAGTACCATTCAAGGAAAAACGCATGGCATCTAAAGCATGATGGGATGGTGCCCATCATTCCTACACTGGAAACACAATAACACAAAAGTACTAAAGCACTCACTAAGAAATCGGGGCCTCTGAGTGAGAAGGAAAGCTGGAAATGGAATGTGAAAGGGGTGACTGAGGGAGTCGGTTTGCACAGCCCCTTTGGTATGTATGGTTTCTAAACTACGATGCAGAGAGGAACCCAACAGGAAGGGGAGCCGATTAAAGAAGCCGAGAGCAGGGCTGTGCAGAGGAAAGATGCAAGCTTGGTTCCCACCAGTTCATTCATTCATTCATCTATTTTCTTTTTTCACTTGGAGAAGGAGGGGAGGAGAGAGAATAGAAAGAAATAACTCCTTCATTGCAGGTCACCCAGAGAAAATATATTCAGTAGAGAAAGTTGGGATGGATAAAGGTACGTGATGGTGAACTTGGCCCTTTAGGAAGAGGAGCTTGTGCCAGGCCAGGATGAAGACCCTGTTTTTTCTTACATGCTGCGGATTCCAAATCCTGGTCCGGATATGGTCACCATGGCCATAATGTTACCTCTGATTTTTTTTTTCTGTTGCCTAAGATGGAAGGGGAGAAAGCAGAAGCAAAGACCCCAAGGATTCTAGCAAAGATTTTGCTGGAATCACAGAAAAGCAAACTTGTAATGACTTCTTTGACCCCCTTTTGTCCCTTCCCTGAAACTATCATTAGATATTAAGTTCATAGACCTCCATCACCCCAGCAGGTTTTTAATAGACCCTTAGGGTATCCAGGCCCGTGCTGTCTTATCTCATTTCATTAATTACATGTCATGATCACTGAGGATCAGGAGGTGGAGGAGGAACCAGTGTTCAATTTCAGGGAGCTGCAGCAATCTCAGACGGGGCAGGAGAGATGATGCTACAAAATCAATTTGGCAGTCAGCTGTGACGCACAAATGGCTCCCGGTAATGGGGTACGGGTGGGCTGAGCGTGGATGCAGATATAAGATGGAACAACTTGATCTCTGCATGCGAAGGCAGGGAGGGGGGATATCTGCACTGATTGTGGGGCAGCTCACCATGGGTGGGAAGAAGTCTCCAGGCAAAAGCACCAAGACAGACTCCAGGCAATTTGGAATTCAAAAATAGAGAGTTTTGTGTTCTCAGAGTTGGTTTGTCAAGTGTTATGAGTTTTGGGTGAATAAAAAAGGGACTTCCCTGGGATTCCTGCAAAGTAGAGTAAGACCTCATTTATTTGGCAACTCCATTTATTCAGAGAACACAAGAGATAAGTGACCAAAAGGGCCTCTGAGCTGAGTCCGCAGATGAAATAAACTGTGCCTCACGGTGCATTGTCTGTTATTTAGAAGGGCACACCTCATGGAGAAGACTCTTCACTCTTGCTGTACGTTAATGAAGTCAGTTATTTGATTTCCTGGTGTGGCGGATCAATTTCAAGAATGAAATCTGTTTCCCCAGTGCTTGAATTGAGGGGGCTTGTGACTTGTTTTACCCAATAAAATGCAACACAAGTGACAGAGTGCCAGTTCTAAGCCTTGGGAGTTTCGTATGCTCCTGTTCTCTCTCTTGGAATCCTGCTATGCCCCTGTGAACAAGGTCAAATTAGCCTGCTGGAGACCACATGAAGGATCACTCAATTGTCCCAGCTGAGGCCACGCTAAACCCGTGGAGCCAAATACATGAGAGAGTTCAGCTAAGATCAGCAGAGCCACCTGTGCAGTCCACAACTGCACACAGACACATGGCTGAGCCCAGAGGAGACTGCAGGCACATAGCCATGTGAGCAGGATGGTAAATGCCTACCATTTTAAGCCAGTGAGATTTGGGGTGGTTTGTTACTCAGCAATCACTTCCTGATACACCTGGTCTGCTACAGATTTTAAAGGAGTTGGCCAAGGAGGAAGGGCTAGAAGAAAAAGAAAACAAACAAGTAAACCAACAACTAAAAGGCAGAAACAGGAACTCAAGGGACCCAAGTGTCTGGGGCCATTTAAGGAAGGAGAAGCAATCTGTGGCATCTTATAAGAGCCTGACCATGGATGAAGTTTTAGAGCACATGAGAACACTGATCTTAAGTCACCTAGAAAAATGAACCAAAACGTAATGTCCTTTCTTTAGGAAGACAAGTGCATGAACCATATTTAAGGAAGATTTCCATTTAAAATCATGGTAAAAAATTTCCATTTAAAAACCTTCCAGTTAAAATAAAGTGCTTGTAGTTTTAAGTGTTACACATATTTATCTGGAAAATTCATTTGTGTGTGCAGGGATAATACTTTCTGAAACAAAAATTGGGTAACATCTCAGACAGGCTTTTGTTATAGTTCCAGGTGCAAAAGGAAGCCCAGAAAACGTGGTTTGGCTGCTGTGATACTTGCTGGCATCTCAGGGCCATTGAGGCACTTGTGGGGATGATGCACAGAGCATTTGAAACTGAAATGACCTGAAAACATCTGAGCAGAAGAGTCAGTCTCTTCATGTGTGATCCCTGCCTCCCCAAAGGCACCTGATTAGTGAGATGTGCAGACTGTGGCCTGCAGGGCCAACCCTGGGCAGCTCGCAGAGATCTGTGTGGGAGACCGAGGAGAGGGACAGGGTGATGGAAAGCATCGCACTATTGCCCCCCCGCCCTTTCCAAAGCACTGTTAAACTCCACACTGAAAAATAATAATCATGGAGGCCAGGAGCTGTGGCTCATGCCTGTAATCATAGCACTCTGGGAGGCCAAGGCGGGTGGATTGTCCTGAGTTTACAAGTTCCAGACCAGCCTGAGCCAAAGCAAGACCCTGTTTCTAAAATTAGCTGGGCATTGTGGTGGGTGCCTGTAGTCCCAGCTACTTGGGAGGCTGAGACAAGAGAATCACTTGAGCCCAAGAGTTTGAGGTTGCTGTGAGCTGTGATGCTGTGGCACTCTACTGGGGACAACAAAATGAGACTCTGTCTCAAAAAAAAAAAAAAAATCATGATTCACATTCTTCACATGCACTCTGAATGCCAAGGACAGGATCGACCTCTTGCCTTGCATGAACTCATTCACCCTATGTAAGTTAGGTACATCTAAATGAACTCGTTAACCCTATAAGTTAGGTACATCTGGATGAGCTCGTTGACCCTATAAGTTAGGTACATCTAAATGAACTTGTTAACCCAGTAAGTTAGTACAGCTACAGTCTCCCTCTAAAGAGATGGAAACAGGGCCACTGAGAGATGAAGCAGTTTACTTCAATGTTAGAAAATGGGAACTGCAGAGGCAGGATGCAAACTCCATGTGTGGCTCCAGACCCATCCATCCCCTAAATGTTCTGTCTGCCTTTTACTTTACAAAGTTCCATCTCGGCTGGGCTGGCTCCACCCTTTAACCCAGCCCTTTCAGAGTCCCCCTACCCTCAGTTCTCAAGGAACTAAGGGGTGTGTGGCTCTGACTAATTGCCACTTATCACCTGATGCAGGCCCAAGGAAGCCAGGTGGGATGTGTGTGCCCACCTAGACAAGCTCAGCTGGGACCTCTGGCAGCTTCTCCCACTGCCAAAACCTTTCCCTAGCCCCACCCTGCATAGCTGCTGACGGGTGGGCTTTCCACCCCCCCCCCCCGCTTTATCTCCAGCTAACACCCCTCTCCTCTTCCTCCTCTGCCCTATCTAGGGGTTTCCTTGCTGCTCTAATGAAAATCCCCTGTGTCACATTGAAAAGTTGCCAGTTACTGCTGCTGGGTAGAGACTCTCGAAAGCTCCTCACTGGGCAGTGAGGAGCAGCTGGTTGGAATAATCCCTTTAGAGTGAGCTGCCTCTCAAGCATAACTAGCAGGTACCAGGTGGGGCGTCAACAAATCATAGGATGTGCCAGGCTCCCCCCGCCCCACAGGGGCTTTCTCCTTGCCTGGGCCTGGGCACACCTGCCTGGCCACTGCCTACCTCAGGCTGTCCGGTGTGGCCTCTCTCCTCACACCTCAAAGATAAGACAAACCAATGCCTCTTCTTGTGAGCGCTCAGGTCAGTCTGAGGAGCCGACCGTGGCTTTGCCTGAGCCCTGAGGATTATCCAAAATGCAGATTTCTCAGATCTACCCAGAAACACAGAACCTGAGTCCCCATGGCTGAGGTTCAAGAATTTTCATGTTTTTTGGTTCTCAGCCTCTCTCTCTCTCTCTTTTTTTGAGACAGAGTCTCATTTTGTTGCTCTTGGTAGAGTGCTGAGGCGTCACAGCACACAGCAACCTCAAACTCCTGGGCTTAAACCATTCTCTTGCCTCAGCCTCCCAAGTCACTAGGCTAACAGGTGCCCGCCACAATGCCCAGCTACTTTTGGAGATGAAGTCTCGTTCTTGCTCAGGCTGGTCAAATCTGTGAACTCAGACAATCTACCTGTTCCTTTAGTTTTTTTTTTGGAGACAGAGTGGCTCAGGCTAGAGTGCCCTGGTGTCAGCCTAGTTCACAGCAACCTCAGACTCCTGGGCTTAAGTGATCTTCCTGCCTCAGCCTCCCTACTAGCTGGGACTATAGGCATCTGCCACAATACCCAGCCAATTTTTTTGCTTTTAGCAGAAACAGGGTCTCCCTTCTGCTCAGGCTGGTCTCAGACTCCTGAGGTCAAGGGATCCTCCCGCCTCAGCACCCTAGAGTGCTGGGATTACAGGTGTGAGCTACTGTGTCCAGCTCAGAATTTCCATTCTGAGGAAATTCCAATGTCCCTTGCCTGGTTATAGTGCTCAGAACCACTGATCTTGAGCAAGTAGAGCCTGGAAAGATGCTCTCACATCTACTCTTTCCCACAACTGCAAGCCCTAAGAGCCCTTCCAAGGCCAGAGGCCAGCACTGCAGGCACCGGCCAACTGTCACAATACCCCAGGACAGCCATCCCACCTGTCTCACAGAGAAAGAAGCTCAGTTGCTCATGGCCTATGACACCAATAGGGTTGATGCCATTCTGCCATGTCACTCTCAGCTGTTCTTTTGGAGCAGAGGCAACCACAGGGAGACCTAAACAGCATTTTCAGAGCCTGGGACTTTGGCCAAAAGCCCACATAATTATAGTTAGTTGTGAGGTGGCTCGGTAGCCTGTAGCCACCTGCAAGTGCGACTCCACGGGTCTAAGTGTGAGCCATGCTCTGGCCAAGGCAGCCTTCTGGTGTACTTGAACTAGGGAAAATAGGAATGGCAGTGATTCTCAAGGGGGATGATGTTGACCCTATCTCAGGGACATTTGGCAATTTCTGGAGACATTTGTGGTTGTTACAACTGTGGGGGGGGGGCGGAGATAGGAGGGGTCACTATTGGCGTCCATGGGAGAGGTCAGGAATTCTGCTAACTATCCTACAATGCACAGAACACGAACAGCACAACAAGGAGTTACTGGCCCAAAGTGTCAACAGGGCCACTGTTGAGCAACCCTGGAGCAGGCACACAGGGTACCATGAAAGACATGAGTCCACACTCAGGGATGTCCTTCGTCTCCTGAAGGCAGAAGGTTATTCAAGCTCTTTGTTTCTGTAGCTTCCATTTGTTGTTATTTATCTAGAAAAAAGATGTGGATCAACACAGAGGCTGGCAGGGAAAGGCTGACAGGTCGATCACACAGCCAGCTCTCCGTAGGAGCTGGGCTTAAAAGGCTCAGTCTATCTGACATGCGATAAATACCGAGGCCCGACGTAAGCCCTTGATTCCTTCAGAAAGTGGTCATCGCTTTAACCGTAGCAGATGGATGAAATGTTCAGTCCTGCGCTGCCTGATTAGATTTACTCCACACAGATTCCCCAGGTGGTCTCCCCTCTTCACTGAAGAGTTAAAACAGACCATTTAGTTGATAAAATCGCGTCTCTCGTGAGTTAACAGAGTGGAACTGGCTCCTGGACCAGACTATAGCACAAATGCTGCAGAGGAAGCCAGGTTGGAGGGCCAGATATTTTCTTTGCAGGTGATTCAACACGGTTCAGTGGTCGATGGCGTTTGGAAGCGGAACACCTCTCTATGATCCAGGCCCCCCTGTGTACGGCCAGGACCTCAGAGGATGGACATAATCTCTTTCCCCTGTAAAGTGAATCTGGGCATTTTATAGCTGAAAAGGGAGCAGTTCCATTTGAGTTAATCAAGAGGCTGAAGGCAAAGGTGCATTATGTAGATTTTAAGGACATTCTTCCTTGATTGACAAGGTCCTGTGGCCACCACCCGTAAAGCTTTAGCTACGGGCCATTTCCTGCCATCACTTAAGGGGTGCGTGTTCTCTTGGTTATGCTCACGTGGGGCCTGCAGGGTTTTTACACATTAGTCTAAGGAATAACTATAGTCTGACTCTTGGAACTGAGCACACTTGCCAGCCATAACCCCGCAACCTTTCTTTCTTGTTGAACTAAAGAAAGCAGCAACGTTACTGAGGGGTGAACATACCTTTCCGCCACTTTGGACATTTTCAAACAATGTCTGTCAATCTGTGCATTCAAAAATGTAATCTGGGGAAAGAGAAGACAGGGATGTTAAGACCAAAATAGAATTCTTATGGTTCCGCTTGATTCCATGAACACAAATTGTGTATTTCCACCAACATTCAAACACCCCTTCTTGCAAGACCTCTCCGGCTTGGCATGCCAGTAACCAATTTGCCCTGTGGATATTCCTGCCACACTTAAGATTCCCTGTCCACAATTTTTCCCATGCCACATATTCTCCTGTATTGTATTGATTTAAGTCTTGATTTCCAAAACTTAAAGGCAACGTATATCTTATAAAGCTCAGCAATTGCCGGGACATGTGGTATGTGCACCTTGCATACCTTTCCTCTGCCCACCTTCAGCATGTACGTCACACCTGTGTGCCTGGCCTGCTTGACTGCAACCATCAAATAGCTATTATCACACATCTGCTTCCTCTCCTCCACCCAGTAATAAACTTGGCAAGGGCAGGCGCTAAAAGTTGACTCCTTTGGGTGTTTCTCCCCCAGAAGCCAGTGAGACATATAAGACAGATAGTGGGCCCTCTAGTTGGCTTACCAGGAAACATCAGAAGGGACTAAGGTAACTAGCCATCATCTCTTGACCTGGCCGCCTCATCACAAAGGAAAATAGCATTTAACTAAATAATGCTGATGTGGCATTGGGAGTAGGGCTCTCTTATTCTTAAACTTTGCTTTTGAATCATAGTAATAAACAAAGGGTGGTCCAGAGCTGATTTGCTATGGAAGTGCATCACCATTTGGGGGATCCCTCCTCCACCTGCCACAAGGGAAAGGACAGTTGTGGCACGGGCATAACCCACTGATGTCCTTCTCCAGTGGAACCTGGGAGAAGACTCTTCCTCTCAAGCTTCCATGTGTGGTTCACACATAGAACTCACAAGGTTCAAGTCACCCACAGCTGGGTTCCACTGTGGGGTCCAGGAACCCAGTGGCTCACCCTGACCTCAGGTGGGAACTTTACAAGGGCTTTTCAACTGGCTGTGTCTCCTCCCGGGAAGGCAGCTGTCAGCTTATTCACCTGTTTCCGGATGTCCTCTTTTGTAGTTTTTCTGATGGGCTGGCTGAGCACGTGCACAGGGCTCTGGGACTGGGACTCTTCAGTCACACCGTACACTGACTAGAAGAAGCAAGGACACAGAGTCATCTACCCTCACAGCTAAAGGGTGGCCTGGGGGTAGGTGGGTTCAACCACTCATCTGGTTCTTTTAATCCCCTCCTGACACCTGGATAATAAGTGACTGGCCTCTGCTTGAGTTTCTTCTCTGATGAGAACTCTGCCTCTTGAGGGATCTCATCCCACCTTTGTGTTGCCACTTAGAAAAGCCTGCCTTTTATGGAGCTGAAAACGGTCTTCTAGTATATCAGTGTCTCGCCAAACACGGTCCATAGACCATCTGCAAAGAACCATCTGGGGGTTCTTGGTAAAGATGCACATTGATAAGCCTACCTTAGACCTACTGAACCCGAATCTTTGTGGGTGGCTTTGGGAATCTACACATCCATCAAATGCCCCAGATGATTCTGAGGCAAAAGAAAGTTCAAGAACAAATGCTGGAGATGATGCACAGAAGATCCCCTGGATTTCTCGTTGGTCAGCAGATAGCATGCCCATCTGGTAGAGAACTGAGATGGCAGGGTTTCAGGCCTTGGTTTCTCAGTATGTCCATAGGCATAGCTACTTTTTAAGTTGTTCCCAGTGGTTTGGACAGACTAAATGTAATCTTTGCTTTGGGAAAGAAACAAAACCAGATAAAGCAGATGGGACTCTATGAAATTCTATAATATCAGAATTAAGGGCCCCTTAAAGACTGAATTAGGAAAATTTACAACTAAAATTTTGATATATAACACAGTATCTCAGTGAAGAACAGAATATACAGTAGATTCAAGAAGTTTATAGAACCTCCACAGGTGACTACCTCCTTACGATGACCACCTTTTCAAGTTGACCTAATTTTCATAGATTGGACATGCACCACATGTACACATCAGTAGAGTATGACTAGTTCCTTATGTTGACCAGTTTGTTACAGTCCCTTTGGTGGTCAACTTACAGAGGTTCTACTTCACGGATCTCGTGTGTGTGTGTGTGTGTGTCTCATGTATATATATGTGAGAGAGATAACTGGTCCTTATAAGAAATAGGAATGTTTGGGAACACTTTTCCAATTTTTTGAAATTAATATTATAGGGTTCAGCCATATTCTCTTATAACATTGACTTTGGTGCCCTGGTGAGGGTGGGATGTGTGGAATGTGGGCAGTCCAAGTATGGCACCCATGGGTATGCTATGGGATTATGCCTTTCAGTAAAGTGAAATACAAGTGACCATTGGGTGCTTCATAGTTGGGCAAGAAGAAGGTTTGAGTTTGGAGGATCTAGTTCTAGTAAAAGACTCTCATTTGCTAAGTACCAAGCTCACTTTCACCTGTGGACGTTCTCACGTTTTTGTTCCTTTTGTTTCCTTTCTCTCCCTCTCTGACGCCTCCCCAGAGCTGAGTGCTACTTTGCCTCAGCACACTTGACTCCGCTATAGGAAGCCCTTGGGAAGCTCCCCCCTATGTGGCTTAGCTGCCCTTCCCGTGCTCCTCAGCCCTCCCATCCTTCCCCTGACGCGGCACCCACAGCCCTGTTGCCCGTTGGCTGGTTTTGTTCCCTGCCAGACTGTGGCTTGGCGAGGACCTGCCCCTGTATCCCACCGTGAGCACCGTGCCAAGCACACGTCAGACACTCAATAAGTACGCGTGGAATGAATGAATGAAATGATTTCAAAAGACAAAATGTATTAGAATTACAAATTCTGAGCAGTACTAGAATTGGAAGAGCTAATTTACATTAAGAATTTTTAGTTCAGCCGAACTAGCGAACCTTTTTAACCTTTTGTGGATTCTTCAAACGTCGACATTTTCGGATATCCATTTCTGTTGTGTTCACACAGCCTGGCTGAGGAAAAAAAAAAGTCATCGCATAAATTACTAAGTGAAAATTCTCTTCCAATTTTTCCAATTTAGTCCAAGTAATTCCATCAGAACCAGTCTTTTACCTTTGCCATTACAGATAATGCATGATTTTCTCCCCATCTTTCCGTAATATATATTTCTCTCTGGAGCTCTCATATGAAATATAAAAGCTTACCCTCTAATACCTAAGGATAAGTATAGTGCACAGTTTGTAAGAGCAGGTGGCGAGATTTCTTCAGCCGCAGCCTTTGCTACTGTACATCCTGAACCATCTGAAATGGCTCCACTATCAGCGTGGCCAGCGACTTTTAGTTTTTGCTTTTAAGCGGGTTGAGGATGACTAAAATAGTTCATTCACTTTCAGCTCCACTCCATGAGGGAAATGCAAGATTTGTTTTAGTTACATGAAATTAGAAATACAACCAGACCTCATTATTTACGGATTTTGTATTTGTGAATTCTACTACCTGCTACAATTTCTTTGTAACTCCCAAATCAGCACTTGTGGCATTTTAATGACCATTTTGGGAACATTCACAGAGAGGTAAACATTTTCAGTGCCCTGCTGTGTGGCTACCCCTGACTCTCTGCCTGCGTGTTTCAGTCCTCACACTGTGACCAGTCTAGTTAGGGTTTACTTAGTGCCAAGTTTCGTGCATTTTTGTGCTTTTTGCTGGGGATTGTGCTGTTTAAAGTGGCACAAGTATGTTAACCAGTTTGATGAAAGTATTTCAAATTGTACATAAAACTAGCACATTGTACCCCATAGTTGAATTAATATACATAGCTATGCTTTCATAATAAAATAAAATGAAATGGCATAAGCATAGTGTTATAGTAAATGCAAGAAGGCTATGATGTGTGTTAGGAAAAAATACACGTTAGATACGTTTTGTTCAGGTACGAGCTCCAATGTTGGTGGCTATGAGCTCAGTGTTTGTGAATCAACAATATACGTCAAAGGTGTCTTGACACAGAAACACACATTAAAGAAGGCCATGTATTTATTGCTTGATAAAAATGTGACTGAGGATTGTAGGCAGCTAACTCTGTATTTCTGCCAGGAGCAATCCTCTAATATTTGCTAGTTCAGTGGTTGTGAAGATTTCAGAGAACATAACTACCACGAATAATGAGAATTAACCGTATTTGAAAGGGAATATTTTAAGATTCAGAGTTGAATGATGGTAGAAATGAAAATTATTAATTTTGGGAATGTAAACTTTGGGACCCGAAGGGCCCCTGGTGGAATCTCCACAGCGCCTCCATTTCCAACTTCACGTTTTCATGGATGAATGATTTTTAAAAGGTGGAAACAACATCCATTCCAGAAAACCTACTGAGGTTATAGGAATGAATGGTAAAACAATTAAACAAAGCGTAGCAATTTTCTGAAGAATGAGACACCTGGTGGCTAAAGACAGTCTTTTCTTTCAAGAGAAGGAAACAGAAACACTAAGAAAAAGATCAAAACAAAACACTAGAGGATCACATAAAGCTTTCTCACCACTGGCCTGTGGACATCCCAAAAAGCCCGTTCTTGACTATCCAAAATTTTCCTTTCTGTCTTGTCCTTTTTGCGATCAATCCTGAAAGAGTAAAGGGAGGGAATAAGAGACTTTGGTGTTCTGTTTTTCCTTTCTGACCCTTGCCCTAGAAATCTACTCTTGCTTCAAGGAGCTAAGTGCACACAAGGCTGTGGGAACCTGTGTGGTTCCTGCTCCCGGCTGAGCTGTTATACAGGTGTACGCGGCTTCCCTCCAGGAAACCTCCGAAGTGCCGCACAGGTTTGAGAACGTGTTTTATGCTGGATTACAGACTGACATACATGTATAATGACCTTGGAGGCTTACGGGAAGAACAAGAATGTCGCTGTTCCTCTGAGATATTAATATTTGGATTATTAAGAAGTGAATTATCTATTCCATAGCCCCCTTCATCAGAGTGGATACTGTGTATATAAATTGTAAGAAGGAATCTAGCCACTCTAATACTATCTTTCCAGTATTCCACCTTCAAATCTGAAAGTTTGCTTTAGACTTAGAATCAGTACATAGGTCTTTAAAATGCTATAATTATGTGTCTTCAAAGTCACTTAAACCATCCAGCTCTCTAAAGGCAGTGACAAGCTCCAGAAGGCAAATATCACTGGCCTCAGCATGGGGGAGGCCAAAATTGCAAGAAGAAAATTACAGGTGACAAAACTAGATTCTTCATGTTCTGATCTGCAGCACAGATAAGAGGCTTTCTTTAAAAAAAATGTATCACTTCATAGTTTCTCTCTAAGTAAAAAATAACTCAGAGTAATCACTGTGTAACTTCTGGGTCTCTGGTTCTTGGCTCTTCTGGGAACACTTGAATTTACGGGACTGAAATTAATCCATAATTATCCATGATTTTTGTGATAATTACTGTGTACTTAAATGGTCCACAATTATGATGTAATCAGAATTTATCAAAAAAGTGAATCGGGAAATACTATATATGTACATATGAAGTGATGATTCTCCCTCCTTTTATGGCTTGTGATGCGATTTGATTCTGGAAGAACAAATTAGCATTCTTCTTTGCTTCCCAGTGGCTTCGAGCACACAGGCACAATTCTACCTTAGTTGAGGTGAATCAGCCCCCTTCCCACTGCTCTCCTGCCTTCCCCTTCCTCAGGTGCCTCTTGCTACCAGTGTCTGGTGCCCACCTCCCTTGGGATGCAGAGTGAGCATCATGGCAATGGCACTGTACAGACCACCAGACCAGATAACCTAGCTGTGACCGTGGCTGTGATCCCTTGGTACCCACACAGCCTGGGGCTGGGCTCAGTCCAGGCCTTGTGCTGCAGTGTGGCCCACCACCAGGATGCTCCCAGGCAGGTGGTGTCTGCAGATAAGCTACTTGCATCCCCCAGCTCAGCATCCCTCTCCCATCCTCTCTGTCCCACTTTTTCTGTACCACTCCTCACTAAACCAGACACCATCCCCACGGAGGGCCAGAAGGATCCAGGCCTGAGCAATTCTGTTTCCCGGAATTAGGTGGATCTGGCTGACGCCCACGTGTGTGGGCTGGAGGACGTGGAGTCCCTGTTCCTCATGTTTTCTTAGACAGGAAGGAATTTCCACTATATAATATATGGGAGAAAAAAAATAAGGGAAAACCCCATCTCCTGTCCTTCAGGGAGGAAGAATGACTTAACTTACTGGTAGATTTGAAAGAAGAAATCGAGACAGCTCCAGCTGGTCCTTTCAGGGTCAGCCTTTGCTCACAGTATCTGCTCTGTCCGTGCAGTGAACTTACAGGGATGGGCTCTGCCCTGGGACAGGCTATAGATGCTCACCTCTGCCCAGAAGGGATAAGTTAATTTGATCTGTGGCCACAGATCCAAAGCCATGCCCCATAACCTAGCTTCTAATTAAGGTAATAATCTGACATTTTGGACTCCAAATGTCTGACTTATGTGCCTTATTTTTCAATTGGTTCTAAACCCCTCCCCTGTCAAGCAGAAAAAAAGACAGGGTACTTGTTGTCTTCCCTAAAACTCCAATACGTTTTCCTATGAAATGAAATCTCTAACCTAGCGGTTTTCAACCTGTGGGTCACAACCCCTTTGTAACAATGAAAATACATAATGGCATTAGGAAGGTTGAGAACCAGGGCTCTAGTCCTACAGGTAAAATGGGTCTGATGTTTTTCAACCTTTAAGCACAGAAGAGCCATTGGGAATCCCTGGGGGAAGTAGGTACACCTTATAACCAGAGGTCTGTATTTGGGAGGCTGTCCCTCGCCTGCTGAAGCATATGCCTTTGAAATTACTTTAGAGTGACGTCAGTTACAAAGATGAAACTTATCCATCCCGTCCTTAATTTCTACTCAGTCACGCTGACGAGAGGTTGCGACGCTAGCACCTCTCTTTGGCAAACCCCACTCTCACACCATCCAAATTCCCAGCCTTTTTCTCTCCGAAAGGGTCTCTCCCGAGTTCACCTACTTCACTTGTGCTTCTGCTTGCATGAAGATGAATTCCCACTTTCTGGCAAAGGCTCTCTGAAGTCTTGCTAAGTTCTCCTAATGAGAAAAGAAAATCAACAAGAAGGCATTAATCATCGTAAGTTAGCACCTGCACACCCACGCTTATTACGAGGCAGCCATCTATTTTGGTTACTCTCAACAAAATAGCAGGGCCCACTTTAAATCCACCGGACATGGAACCAATTTGACTTTGCCCTAGACCCTGCCACCGCACAGAGCGGAACTATTCATGTTAATTCACACACCCATTAAGTCTGACGTCTCGATGGTTCGCTGGATTCCTCTCTTCATACGTGTTTTATACGAACACAACCCACACAGAACTTGCTGCTGGAACTAGCTAGAACGGTTTGTGGCTGCTGGGGAATGAAAGATGGGCTCCTGGCAGCTCGCGAGGCATCTCTGAGAGCAAAGCTGAGGCTGGTTTTCTCAGGACTCATCTTCCAGCAGAGACCTGGGAAGGTCACAGAGGACCTGCCAGGATTAAAGAATGGCCCAGAGGGAGTGTCTATGTTTGTGATGTTCGTGAAAAGACAAGCCAAAAACAGAAAGCAAGCCGTCGAGGGTTGCCTTTAGAGAAAAAGGGGGGAAGTGTTTCCTCCAAGTCACAGTTACCTAGTGGAACTGGAGGACGGTGAGGAGGGGAGTCTGACAGGTTGCCTAATGATCCTACTAACTCAGATGAATGCATGGCGGGAGCCCACACAATGCTATGTATTTTCATAGAGCTCGTGCCGACACTAACTGATTATCCTCATTACTGGGTTATTAATATAAAAGGAGCTTTAACTCCACAGCACCACACATGAACTCACAGTTGTTACCAAGGCTTGCAGTGCAAGTACGTCTAAAAAAACTGGCTCTTCAATGCTTCTGCTGTTCATAGGACGTAAAGCTCTGAATGCCCAAAGATCAGTATTGGTTGGGGTGTAGTTGGGTGACACAGCCTTGGCATGGAATTCTAGGCGGCCACTAAAAACAATAGAGTCCGTTATCATTCTGGCAGGGAAAGGTTCCCGAGGTGCCACCAGTACATGACTGGAAGCCGCAGCAGCTGACACAGTAATGTTTGTGGTCTGTTTCCTTTTTTTCTTTTTTTCTTTGGTAAAGAAAAAAATGCACGTATGGAAAAAAACTTGGTGGGGGAAAGAATCACAGGTCATCTTCTCTCTTTGTTGTTTGAATTTTTGTTTTAGGTAAGAGAATATGTGATAAAATTCCTGCATTTGGGAAACAAAATGCTTCTTAACTTTCTAACCATTTTATGCAGAACTTCAAGCTGAGGGACATCTTTACCAATACCAGAGTGGAATGGCTGAGGGACACTGAAGAAAGTCCACCAGGAGTTGGGGCTGTCTTATCTCTGTGCAGGCCATTTTCTAAAACACGGAGAATGTGAGGAGGAGAAACACAGGACGAAGGTGCCCCAAGTTCTGCCGTCTGGGTCTTTCCTCAAGCTCGTGTTAGGGAAGTGACGCCATCATGTCCAAGCACAGAGCACAATAGCCATCTTCTGAAAGATGGGCGATGTGACTGCTGGGTGTCAGGGAAGACAGGGACAGGACTGGGCTCCCTGGACACTCAGTGCCATGGTTTTGAGCAAAGCATGTCAGTGTTTGCTTGGGAAGATCAGAGTATCCAACATACGATCTGACACGCAAATGTTAACCAGGTCCGGATGCTCTGAACAAACTCCTATACTGCGTCCCCCTCCTGGTCCCATCTACCCCCATTCCTAGGTTCTTAAAGCCAGTCGGATTAAAGAGGAAGAAGGGCTGTGCACAGGGCACTGCTCTCCAGTGCCACCCACTGGGCAGGAGAGAGGAGAACGATGGCCCAGTGCCTTGGCAGGCTTGGGGACCCAAAAGAGTGAAGGGCTGGCAGAGTGGGGCCTCATGCTTGTTTTGGAAACTGAGGCAGTAAAAGCAGGAAAGGCATTTGGATGGTGAGGGCCTGAAGATGATGTTAATCTGGACTATTCTGGGAAGGATTCCCTACTGCCCTAATGTAGCCCCCTCCCCCTAGAAATGCTGGCCCTGGGGCCATTCCTGGCTCAGCAGTACCTCCCCTGTGGTGGGTAGGAGGAGAGGGAAGTGGGAAGTACATGGATGTTTACCCGATTTCTGCATTCTCTGTGACTCATATGAAGTTCAGTTTGGGGAAAAATTCTGCAACCCAAAGTTTAAAAAAAAAATTAAATTATCTGTGAGTTTTCAAGCACTCTGTGTTTTGGTTTCTGGGTTCTGTCACATGGGAAGGGAGACCAGCATGGTGGTGGGGCATCCAACTTTTGTAAGGAACCACATTTTAGGAAGGAAGATGAAGGAAGAAGGTAAGAAGGCTGGAGAGTGGACACCTCCGGGGACATGTGTCTTGTCTTATTTTCTGAATTGAATTTTTAAGTTGTGTTGTTTCTTTTTTTATTTTTAAATTTTAGATTATTATGAGTACAGAATTATTTTCTTTCTTTAGCGTTGAATTTTGAGAGTAATTTATATAAACGTTTATTGTGACGGCAAGAGGAGCAGAGAACAAAGGAGGGGAAATGGAAGAGACTTATTTCCACTGTCTGAAAAGGGACTAGGGCAAGAAAAGGGAGAATGCAAGCTTTCCCTGCGCTCCTCTCACACTGGCCTAGAAAATAATCATACTTACTGCTTCATAATCTGCCAACTCCAGCCTCGCTTTATTCTGCATTGTCCTCTTACAGAGGTAGATGGCTGAGGAAGAGAGAATACATGTACAAAGTCAGCAGTGTAGTAAAATTATAAATCCCTCCATCCACCAGTTCATCCATCCATCTATCCATCCATCCATCCATCCATCCTTCCATGTGTCTGGCCATCCATCCATCCACCAGTCCATCTGTCCATTCATCCATCCACCCACCCACCCACCAGTCCATCCATCCCTCTGTTCATCCATCTATCCATCCATCCACCCACTCACCAGTCCAGCCAGCCAGCCATCTTTCCATCCCTTCACCCATCCAGCTAGCCAGCCCTTGCTACACGCCCAGCACTATCCTGAGAAGAACACGTTTTCTAAGTGGAGGCCAGATACCCAAACCTTAGGAATCTTCTTGTAGATCATGATCAGATGAGGACCCCATCTTCAAATCCCTACAATTTCCCTTCTTCCTCCTTACTTTGTTTCACCCCAAACATCCTCCTCTCGGTAACCTTTCACAAATACGACTGTATCTATAAGCTTTCTGCACTGAATTCCCATGGCCTCAAAAGTGAAGTCAGCCTCCTAAGGGTGGTAAATGTGGTTCTTTATTTTTTAATTTTTTTTTTTTTTTTAGAGACAGAATCTCACTTTGTTGCCCTCGGTAGAGTGCTATGGCATCACAGCTTACAGCAACCTCCAGCTCTTGGGCTTAGGCGATTCTCTTGCCTCAGCCTTCCGAGTAGCTGGGACTAGAGGTGCCCACCACAATGCCCAGCTATTTTTTGTTACAGTTTTGGCTGGGGCCAGGTTTGAACCCTCGGTATATGGGGCTGGCACCCTATTCACTGAGCCACATGCGCTGCCCAAATGTGGTTCTTTGTAATGCAGCCTCTGCTTAATCCAGTCAACCTCTTTTCCTCCCTCCCTCAGGCATTGCAAGGCCACCAAACTGTCAGCTCCACTCCTTTGCATGTATGTCCTTTCCTATCTGTGGAAGGTCCTTCTCTCTGCCCTCTTGCCCTCCGTCTGGTGACCTCCTACTGGCCTGTGAAACCTAGCCTGGTGTTCCCCATAATTTCTACACATCCTCCATCATGGAACCTCGTCCATGGCACTGAGATCCATCCTGTGTTTCCTGAGCTGTGCCCTGCCCTAGGCTGAGGACTCTAGAAGGGTAGGGGCTTTGTCTTCTGTAGTTTTATCCCTGTCAGGGCCCCTGCAGCACCAGGGCCTGGCCTGCAGTGAGAGGGTAGAAAGAGAAGACAACTGAGGTCTCTTCTATCCCTCAGGTGCCAGGACACGCTTCTTCCAACATGGCCTGCATTACTTCCTCTCCCTCTTTCTGCTTCCTCGGTGTGTGTCTTTCCCTTCTCCAGTGCCGACGGAAGGACCCAGGGAAGACGGTGAATGAATGGTAAGACCCAAACCAGAATGACCAGGAAAGGAGGTCGCAGATGCTCGCCTTCATGTTGCTGCTGGACGAGATGATTTCTTAATTATCCTGAGAGGTCTCTAGTCAACTCCTTGCTGGATCATTCATCACCCTCCATTTGCTGTAAAATTTACTGATGGCACCTGTGATGGGTAGTTTAGCGCCTTCCCAGCTGGGAGCCTGCCCTCTGTGTGCACACCAGGAGAATTGGGTGCTTACAAGAGTCAGCTGCGGTTGTTCCCAAATGTGCTTATCCCAGGCTTATCTGTTATTGTAACCATGTAAGTTCACAATGAACTTACCCCATTGGTAAGTTCAAGTTACCAATGAAATTAATGTGAAAAGAGGGAGAGTTGTTGTTTCTATGAAGACTCAGCTGAATGGTTTGGAACAACTTAAAGGAAAGCAGCTGGCTAAGATAACCGCTGGTGAATTTGGTAAAGGTGAGGTAACTAGAAAGATGGGAAAAATAATAAAAAACTAGGGGAGGCCAATATTTAAAGGCTTTAAAAATTGCCTTTAAATTCCTCTTACTCTTTAAAGATACCAAAACGAGATGGTTTATTCTGAGTGTGGTTTACTTAACAAAGAAACTCCAGCTAGGGTGGCTCGTAATCAAAGATAAGTCTTTGGTTCTACCTCAAAAGGCTGTCAAACGAATGTTCTTTTGTTTACCTTCCCTTCCTATGAAGTTTGTAAGGTATGTATATATCATTCTTTTTCTACTCACAACTTTTCCAATGAACCAAACGGCCGTTGTGTCTGATAAAGGGATCTCAGTTCTATTACAAAGCATCTCCTTCATTCTCTTGGACCACAGGTAGTTTGTGGCGTGGGGGCAACCTCAAGAAGGAAGCCTGGTGTGTCACCAGCCCCCTCAGGCCTGGTCAGAATGACCTGCCAGCAGTTCACGTCAGTGAACAGGAGGTGGCAGCTGCTTTGACAATGCTGTTTGAATCGGCCAAAGGTAAAACTCAGAAGAGGCTAACCCAGATCTGGACGATGGGTTTTATGCAGGCGGAGTCATCCCAAGAAATTTCCAACCCCTCTGGGTCAAAATGGGTCAGTGGGATTGTGAAATTTGGGACTGTATGGGACGCACAGCTAGTGCTGCTCCGGATAACGGCAAGTCTCTTGGCCACATGCCTCCAGCCCCCTTCCCCTGTGGCTATAGTCACTCACAAGGAGTCTGTCCCCCACATCCAGAAAGCAGGGTGCGGCCACTCTCAGCACAGATCTCCCTGGTGCTTGTTGGAGCCCCCGATGGTGCTTTCACTAGTACTTGCTATGACATTCAGCCAACCCAAATGACCGTGACGACTGCCAGTCTTACCAGAGGGCAGTTGGGGCCCTTGTTTCAAACTCAGATGATGGTTTCTCTTGAATACTTAATTTCTAACTGAAAAACCTTTGTCCCCTTGCCCTCACACCTGGCATTCCAACCCCACTCGTGTCTCTCAGGGATGAACCCACTGACATCTCAGGCTCACCACATGTCACCATGATAAAACTATAACAATGTAAACATTTTATCAAGGGGACAGGTTCATATATAACATGTGTTGGCACTCAGTAGTTAGAGCACTAGCCCTGCAAACAGGGTGGTGAGTTCCAGCCTTACCTGGGGCTGATTAAAATACATTTTTAAAAAATATTGAACTTTTTGGATTTCAGTGCACTCAAAAAACTAACCCCTTTCTAAACTGTATTTGTGAGTGACATCACGGTTTACCTCAGTCTCCTAAACTAGGGAACATACCAATCACTCATTACTCCATTGCCCTGTAGCCTCTAATGACTTTTTAAAACAACAGAATCCTAGCACTGGAAGTAACCTCGGCAACCATCAAGTGCAGATAGATCCCTCATTTACAGATGGGAAATTAAAGGCCCAGAGAAATGATTTCCCTAAAAGGTCAGCTAGTGACAGAGTTGGAATTGGCATGGCCATCCAGGGCAGAGTTCTGTGGAGTTTCCTCTGTGACATTCACCAGCCATTTATGAATTCATTTAGTCACATGAACACTTATCGAGCACCTCCTTGGTGTCTTAGGTGCTGAAGTCTCCATAGTGGCAGCCTCGGCTTAAGCTGAGCCCAGCAAACATCAGGCACAGTCCTAGGGACCTTCCAAATATTCACTAAGGCAGCCTTTATAATGACCCTGCATGGTGGGCTCTGTTCTTACCCCCACCTTACAGATGAGGGAACTCTTTCAAGTCATCATTTGTCATTGGGGACCCACAGTGGCCCCCCCAAACTGCTGAATCCACTCTAAATATCTCTCCTTGACTCCCAAGGCCTTTTTATAAACCTGCCCCTCCCAAGCTATTCATCCTTGCTAATCATTCTTCATCAACAGAAAACTTTTGGCTCCTCCGACAGGACCTTCACCATGACCTCCCCCGCTCCCCAGTCCTAGAGTGCTCAGCAGAAAGGACTGTGATGTATCCAGACCTGTGACATAGATATTGACAGAGTCAGTGACCAGTTAATGCTTGTTGAATGAATGAAAGTTTCTGGGTATTCATCAGTCCAAATCATACCTATTTTGAATTCTCAGTTTCAGTTTCACGCCCTTTCTGGTGAGAGGGCCACTGTAGTCATCCACCAGCCTGGTGGAAACAGTATCAGCCACCAGCTACCCAAGCACAGAACTAATAACACCAGCTAGCACCTCAGCAACAATAAAACCCACCAGCAAGTACCGACTCCATCCTTTGTGGACACACACTGACCCTCCCATGCCTCTCATGTAAAATAGAGGACCAGGGTCAATACTGTTATTACTCTGATTTTAATACAAGGTTTTAGTGGCACAGAGAGGATAACCTGCTGAAATCACACAGCCAGCGGAACTGATTGATCCTGGGGTCCACTGTGCTAAATTCTCTCTCTTGGTGATTCCCCGTGATATTCTGACTATACTGCTTTGGAAACACTGGCATTTCTGCAGCCTGCACCTTGACTTCTCCCCCTGGTTTTCCATGCACTGAGGCACAGGAATTCATAATAATTTTGCTATAATGAAAGCCTGAAAAAAACTGTTATTTCAATCCTTGTTCATGATGTACAACTAATACAATGATGAAGTAGAGACTGGCTGCAGAGACAGGGGACTGAGGCCTTCTGAACTCAGCGTAAGATGGCCTAGGCTTCATTGCAGCAAATATTTGAATCTTACTTGGTCTTGGGTAGCTGCTCATACCATTCTCTCACCCTCTCCATTGCCTAGAAAAATATCAGTTTTTACACTCTTACAGGCACATGGCTGCTGCACGAAACTGAGGTATAAGAATTCAAATTCCAAAAAAAAAAAAGAATTCAAATTCCGAGTTGGGCTTTCTTGAGTGATCTTTCAGCCCCAGGAGCACTTGGCTTATGAGTGGTCAAATGCAGCTCCTGTTCAGAGCTGGAGGCCTTGGTGGATCCACTTGTCAGGTTATTTAGGGTGCAGCACAGTGTCAGAGGGCCCACAACGGGCATAAGCTAAGTGGACAGCTAAGCAGATAGCCAAGGGCTGTCCTCCTGCTGACTGTCATTCTCCAGACTAGACAAGGAACAACCAGCCCAGCTGTAGCCTTCTGAGGCCCTGACTCGCTTGCATCCCATCCTCAGGATGGCTCCTAGGTGCTGGTTTCCCCTCCCTCCAACATGGGGTTTGCAGGTTGGCACTTACTTACCCCATAAGCCTGCGAGACAGGGTCCCCTGAACACCACCCAGCTATATATGCCTTCCTGCCCTAAACAAACCTGCAGAGAAGCCAGAGAGAAGCTGCAGGTCTCACTGAGCACCCATTCTCAAGGACAGCCATGGACTGGTCTGCCGAAGCAGCAGGTCAACAGCCTGCTGTGCAGAGGGGCAGTGCTGTTGCTATGACCTTCAGCCACATCCGATGGGGGACCAGGAAAGAAGCATGGGCTTTGGGACCCTCACCTGAGCTCAAGTTCTGCTGCCTCTAGAGAGTGTCTGTTCAGCATCTTCAGTAAAGAACCAGAACTGCCAGCAAATATTTACTGGCACCCACCATGTGCTATGCGCTATGCCCTGGGGGATATGAGAATGTGCCAGGTGGACCAGTCTCTGCCCTCAGTCAACAGGGCATTCAGACGAATGTGGCGGTGTGAGCCTGTGACCTCTCTGGTTCTCAGGTCCTTTCTCTTAAGTAGCATAGTGATAATACAACTTCTTTAGAGAACTGGCACACAGAAATCTTTTTTTTTTTTAAGTCAGAGTCTCACTATGTCTTTCTTGATAGAGTGCTGTGTTGTCACAGCTCACAGCAACCTCCAGCTCTTGGGCTTAAGCTATTCTCTTGCTTCAGCCTCCCAAGTAGATGGGACTATAGGTGCCTGTCACAACGCTTGGCCATTTTTTGTTGTAGTTGTCACTGTTGTTTGACAGGCCCGATATATGTGAACCCGCCAGCTCTGGTATATGTGGCTGGTGCCCTAGCCGCTTGAGCTACAGGCTGAGCCAACATAGAAATCTTAAATAGAGTATGTGGCACGGTGGAATAGGTCCCTTCCTGGAGAGAGCTAACTCCTAACTGTGCCCACCCTGTATTTTCCTAGTCCAGGGGGTCTTCTGTACCTCTCACCCTGGCATCTCTCTCTTTTCACCTAACTTCCCAATGAGTTCTTAATAAGTTTTAATAAGTTCATGTGAACTGAAAGGGCTGGCGAGAGGTGGCCCCTTGATCCAGCCCTCCCTGAAACCTTGCCCCTGGAAGGAGTGATCACAAGCCACGGCCCCATAGTGTTGCTGTGGGATCTCAGTTCTCCACAGCCCTACACAATGAACATATTGACTGGCTCTTGATAAAACTTTCCTCCCTTTCCTCCTCCCTTCCTGGCACAGCAGCATCCAGTATGGTCTGCCTTCCTCCATTATTGGAACAGAAAGTTTATCACGTGTCAGTAATAGGAGAAAGGCCAAAGCAGGGTCAGGACCCTTCCTACCTAGGCACTGTGGTCACCCAGATACCAAGCATTTGTTTCTGCACTCCCAGAAGTGACCCCAAGTGTGTGTGTGTGCTGTGGCTTCAGTTCTTACCATAGTCAGTGTTTTCAGGTTCCCAGCAGTTCGAAGGCCAGAAATAAGGAGCCTGCAAAAGAGCACAGGTGTCAGGAGGTACCCAGGACTTGCCCTTGCCCTTGCCCCCAGCTGCCTCCCTGTCTCCTTCCTGCTGACACCACACTCCAGCTCTCTCGTATTCTCTAAGGCAGCTGAGATGAGTCAACATTTTAATCTAGGTGTTGAGAAATAAAAGATAAGGTCAGCAAAATATGGCAAAAATGAGGTGCTTCAGTTGACAGGGCAAATTTTTTTTATACCAAAACAATAGAAGTCTAACTGCACAGTTTACGGGGGACAGGAGCCTCAGGTCTGGTTATCCCTTTAACCCTGTCTGAAGAACTCTGCTTCCAAACCCTTTGGTTTGGACTTTGGCACAAACTTTTGGACTTCTACCCTATGCCCAATTTCCTCTGGGGCAGAACGTGGAAGAAGGAGTGTGAAATGAGTGGAGAGGATGAGTGGGCAGTAAGTAGAAATTTCACTCCAGGAAGGCGGCCTGGTATACGCAGTAGCAGAAAGGCCAAGGGCTACCAGGCTTACCATCTTCAAATCAAGGCTGCCTCCTAGATTTGCTAAAAACCACATTAATTGTCTGAGCTTCTCAATTTTCTCATCTGTGAGATGGGTGATTATTTACACCCCCCAAGTATACTCTTCAGATAAATGAGGAAATACGTGCAAATTTTCTGCTATGTTCAAAATGTTTGTGTCCTCCCCAAATTCATATGAAATGAATTGAAATCCTAATTCCCGAGGTGATGGTATTAGGAGATGGGCCTTTCTCTCCTTTTTTTTTTTTTTTTTTGAGATAGAGTCTCACTTTGTTAACCTTGGTAGAGTGCTGTGGCATCATAGCTCACCGCAATCTCAAACACTTGGGCTCAAGTGAGCCTCTTGCCTCAGCCTCCCTGGTAGCTGACTGCTTGCTACAATGCCCAGCTATTTTTTAGAGACAGGGTCTTGCTCTTGCTCAGACTGGTGTTGATCTCCTGAGCTCTCCCAAAGTGCTAGGATTACAGGTGTGAGCCACCATGCCCAGCCAGAGGTAGGGCCTTTTGAAGGTAATTAGGTAACGAGAGTGGAGTCCTCAGGGGTGACATTAGTGCCCTTATAGAAGAGGCCTGAGAGAGGCCTCCTCATCCCTTTCGCCACATGAGGACATGGCTAGAAGACACCAATGAGGAACAAGAGACTGTGCCCTCCCTAGACACAGAATCTTCTGGCACCTTGATCTCAGACTTCTCAGCCTCCAGAACTGTGAGAAATATATTTCTGTGGTTTATAAGGCCACTCAGGTTATGGTATTTTGTTACAGTCGTCCAAATGCACTAAGATAGTGCCCGACAGAGTACGCAGGGTCTTTTAATGAGGGTCTTTTACTGTTTTTTTTTTCTTTTTTTTAATTGTTGGGGATTCATTGAGGGTACAAGAAATCAGTTACGCTGACTGCATTTGTTAGGTAAAGTCCCTCTTCTTTTACTATTAAGTGGGTCAATCAACAGGCCAGACAAAAGTTCTCTCGGCTTTGCCAGTGCTGATGAGGAGTGATGGCTGCTCCCTCAAATAGCCTTTCCTGCCTTTTCCCTCCCTCTCCTTTTATCTTCCCTTCCCTTTTCTTTCTTTCTCTTTCCCTTTCTTCTCTTTTCTTCCCGCCCTCTCTTCCTCCCTCCCTCAGGTCTAATCTGAGGTCAGATCCTGATGATAGGATAGCTCCTCAGGTAGCATCAGCAGGCCTACCTGGAAACGATAAAAGGTGCCGTCATCCTTCATGGTGAGAACGTGGTCTGAGATTGGAAAGATGTAGCCTTGGGCAGCTATAAGGCTTCCCAAGTGTATTGCTTCAACTGCAAGAAGGACACAGGTGAGAGAAGGAATTAGGAAGCTGATTACTTAGCTGAAATGTACACTGGACAAGCAGAGAGGCAGCCAGAGAGGTTAAGTGTCATCTGCATTGATGATACAATTGCACTTGCTCAGTTGGGGAGGGCGAGGGCCACCATGTGTCTGAGACTCCTCTGGATCAGCTCTGAGAACCTGATGCTACTTAACCTCCATTTCCCACCCCTAGACTTTCAGAAGAAAGTCTGGCTTCATGGTTAAGGGCATGAGCTTTGCCATAGATAAACCTGTATTTAGTTAAGTGATATATTTCATGTACAGTTCTTAGCATTATCCGGGCAAATACTCCATAAGTGCTGGCAGCCTTGATTCATGTTTGTGGTTTCAATCTGTTTGTCATCCCCAGCAATGTCACAAGCAACCTGTTGCTCCTTTAGCACCAGCCATAAATAGATTCACATAGTTATGAATTTATCCTGAGCAGAAAGAGAAAAAAATTAAAGACCTCAATGCTTCTACCGCACATAATAATCTTTCACAAACCTAAACATACTTTGGAAATTATTGAAATGCTCAGGGAATCTCTAGTAATTACTAATTTCATAAGCTCTAAATTTTAAAAAGCGATTTGTTTTGGCTTTATTTACAAACTTTTCAAGAGGATGTTGCTTATTAAGAACTTGCACTCATAATGGGTGGAATTAGAATGAGTGGAGCCTTATTTTCATTTTTATTTTAGGGGTGACTAGTTTTTAAAGTCTCTATGCTTCAAGAATCCTAGGTCCAGCAAGTAGGGAAGTTTCAACTTCTGTAGCTGCTTCTTCCCCCAGGGAAGGAAGAACAAAATCCAGTAAGACGGTGACCTTCATGTCACCAGCCTCAGAGCTAAAACTCTCACTTCATTCTTTGAGCAGAAATGTTTTTGGCTTAGAAATTTGGCAGATTGGAAGAAAGAAAAGATGCTGGTCACACACTGGCTATTCCCGGCATCCTGTAGCCTGGGTGTGTCCCATTCCACTTCTGTTCCCAGCTGGCAGGTGTTCTTAGCTCCTCCTACTCAGCCACTTCTCAGAAGCCCGAACAGCTCCCAACACCTTGATGTCCTCCCAAAGGCATCAGAATACAACAAATATTTATAAACATGACCCTCATCATTCGGGAGCTTGCAGAGAATCATGCCGGGGTCAGAAGATTCCTGAAGCCCATTCTCATGGATTACCAGCTTCTTCAGTGTTCTCAGTATAATAATAATAAATATGTGGGTCACTATGAAAGTTTTGAGACAAGACTGTGCTATGGTCTATTATTTGACTTCCAAGAAACATAGTCAACAGCATCCTTTCTGGTTCACATGTGCAAGTTTCAATTTGCTCAGATTATCAGTGTTTCTGGGAGGGCTTCATTTGTTTTTGCCAATGTGGATTTTACGTTTCTTGATTTTTCTTGTATCTCACAGCTTTTGTAATGACTCACGTATGTTTGAGGCTGCAGTGAGCTATCACTGGACCACTGCACTCCAGCCTGGGCAACAGGGGGAGAGCTGGGCTTAAACATAAATAAATACAAATAAAAAAATGAATAAATAAGGCAGAAATAAAGAATGATTATATTGGAAGGGCAAAGAAACCAGGGCTCTTGGAAGAGGAAAGACTGCTTCGAGGAAAGAGGAAAGGTTGGTATCCGTAGTTTAGAATCCTAATGCAAAGAAATGTTGACTTTAAGTAAAATGTAACTGTGCTGGTGATCCAGTCCGGGTTTTATAAGTGGACACACAGAAGTCCAGAGTGCACAGGGCCAGCGGGATCCAGTCCGAGTTTTCCAGGTGGACCCTCAGAAGTCCAGGCTGTACTGGGGAAGTACATAGGGGAGCTGACTTGGGTTCTGTCTCTTGAAAGGGTTGGCATGGATGGTTTCTTCCCTGTGAATGAAGAACTTGACTGGAATTAAGAATTTTCACTAGTTGTGACAGCAGTCACGATTGGAGGTGGTGAAAAGGCTTGGGTTATTTCCATGAATGACCTGCTTTTCTGCACTCAGATTTCTGGCAACTTTATTTTATTGAACTGTAGAAAAATTGTATCACTTCTTAGCCAACAGATGAGAAGTGTCAGGTTAAAATACAGGAATGCCAGGGCTGACATACTGATCCCAGCAAGGAGTCACAGCTGAAGGTCAGACACCTATAGTGGGCGCCTGGAAAAAAATCTTCAAAAAGCATAGCGGTTGGGACCATTTAATTTGGGGTAGGTAAGTCTAATAATTCCAATGTCCATTAAGAACATCAGAGCACATTAGTGGACATTTATAAATGCGACCTTCAGTCATAAGAACACTTAGTGAAGACAAAGGAAATATAACTTGAGAAAAGTATAATTAACAGCACACGGATAATAAGGTTTACTTACTCAGAATTTTCATTTTTCAGACCTCTTCCCCCATTTCCTAATTATGCTGTGAAAATTAATTTTACTGCTTATTTTCTGATCGGAGGACAGATTTGGCAACTTATCGGTCAGGGTTTTGTTGTTGTTTTTCTAGTAAGTTCTTCCTAATTGAAATGTACAATTAAAGATGAAAAAAAATATTCCTTCACCTTCTTGCAGAAGCAGAAAACAGGAGTCTTAGCAAATAATCAAACATCTTAATTGTGGATCAGGCGGTCTAATTTTAAGAGCTGGCTATAGAAGGGTGTTCAGTGACAGTGCTATAACTTATGTGTGATTGCTGCGGCTAACAAGAATTCAACTCATTTCACACGTTATTGTTTTGAGCTCTTTGGCATTCTAATAGTTGCTCATTTCCTTGAAGCGTGATTTAAATTTAAAGATAGAAGGCTCAGTGGAGAAAATAAATTAATTTCATCTGTAAACAGAGTGATCCCATGTCCTGGAATTCCCATGTATAACCTCAGTTCTCACGAGGGCAGGGGAATCCAATTTGGAGCTTAATTGTGGGGTATTTATTGATAACAGTGGAGATAAAGGCGGGGTCAAGGGTCAGGTACCTGGGTCCTCGATGGAAAGGTTCTTCATGAGCCACTGCACAATGTCAGTACCTGCAATGAGAAAGCAATTTCAACTGAAGGCTTCATGGCTGTTTAACCTTGCAGCAGAAGAAACGTGTTTTCCCAGGAGAATCCTGATTTCCATCAGCACAAACTGACCCTTTTCTGTCCTAACCAGACTTTCCACACATTGATACACTTCCATAGTTACAATTCAGTCCTTTTCTAAAACAAATCCACTTCTGATGGCTCAGGATGACCCTATTTCCACACTGCTAGGAGTGCCTACCGAGGGCTTTCCCAAGACAAGCAGGGTGGAGTTTCATCATGCCTGGCCCCAGACCATTTCCTGAGGAAGGGGTCCTCCTCAGCTCCCTGTCCTCACTGACAAGGTTTGACAACACAAGTGACCTATCACAAGTCTTTTCGTTTCTGCCATCCCAAATGAATGGGCTGCTGCGTCTCTGGCAGAAACTTCTGCGTGTTCACCCAAATTTCTTCCCTCTCCTGCCTGGCACACAGCTAGATTACCTTTCTGGACACATCTGCACTTGGGTGTGGACTAAGTTCTATGGATAAATGTGGGAAGAAATGACACCTGCCATTTCCAGACCTGGACCATAGAAACTCTCATGCAGTCCTTCCCACCTCGCCACCCTCCTGTTCTGCATCCGTGCCTGGATGCAGAGGACTCCAAGGACTGGGGGGGTGGGGTGGACAGAACCCCAACAGAACCTGTTGGTGGAAAAAGAGCCTGCAAGGAGCTGCAGGTCCATCTGTGAACATCAATACCCTGGATGAGAAGTGCTGTGACCTGCTCGTAGAAAAACCTCAGTACCTGGGAACTCACAAACCCCCCTACCCAGCACGTTCCAGTTAAATCGTCCTTGACTTCTCTGAAAAGAAACTTGGTCCTCTTTGACTTTTTCCATTGGCCTTAGTTTTGTTTGCCCTTTGATGATAGTAAATCCGTCAGCCCATCCTTCAGGTATTTGAATGGTTTCTGTTCACCACCAGCGTCCTTGCTCCAGGGGAAATGTGCCTGGTCCCTGAGACTCCCAGAATGGAGTTCCTCACCATTCTGATCACAATCCTCTGGGTAAGATTCCTTTTGTCTGCCTCCCTTTGACAATGTGGCACCTGTTCTAAGAGTGCATGGTTCATATGGGAGTAGAGGAATCCAATTTTCTGGAAAGTCCTGAACTTTTGGTCAACCCATCTTTGTCACCCAAAGATCTCACTTCAGGCCAGTGCAGACCATGGAAGACGGCTGAGTCACCTCAGGATAGAATATTGGTGGAAAAGGACTTGCAAGGGGAGACATTTCTAGCTACCTGGGTCCTGTGGTGGATCTGAGCTCTGTGTGAGGGAGAGGGTTTGCAAATATTCTCCTGGGCTGGATTCCCGGCCCAAGATCTGGAGATGCAGGAGAGGGGTTTAATTCCCAGAAATCGAATTTCTCAGAAATCTGATTGGTGGCCAGAAGTGGGACCGGTGCAGACTGAGAAACAGGTATTTCCTGTCTCTCCTGCTCCGTGTGGGGTGAAGTCACCAGCACAGTGGGCCCATCAGGGCCCTGTCTTCTTCCTGTGTGCCCTGTCTTCTTCCTGTGTGCCCTGAGCCCACCAACACAGCCTTGCAATTTCCCATTTCCCCTCCTTTCAGCCTCAAAAGCAGGACTTCTAAGCTTCTCCAGCTCTTGCTCCCAGATGGCATCTCCGGGCTAAACTTTGCATCAGAAACACTCCTATTCATTCACATTCTTTGGGAGAAAGAGAGAGTGTGTCTGTGTATGTGGGGGGATGTGGGTGTGTGTCCACTTCCTCCAAATTACACAAGTTCAACATTTGTCCTAGGAAATGGAGAACAAAGCAGAAATCAAATAAGAACTATAATCCCAAGTTGGGGGTGGGAGAGAGACTCTAACCTGTTTTTTTTTTTTTTGTTCTCAAAAGAAAAATAGTTCTTTTTTTGTGGGTTGCCTAGAAACTGTGAGGTTTCCAGCATCAGCTCAAGCTGTCCCCCAGGCAGGCGGATTATCTTTCTGCTGAGCTTGCTGAACCATTATTTATCACCTGCCAAGATTGATTACTCACCCCGGGACAATGACAGCCCTTCCTTTCCCCTGTTAATTACTGTCATCATTAATATCCACGTCACTAATTAGTATTCATTCACATTGAAACTCCTTCCTCGCTATCATATCCGCTCCCCTCCCTGCACCCGCCCCGGCTTGGGCATCATTGTCTGGGTTTCTATCCCCTTTTGGCTTCCTGGGCTCAGTCTCTGGCCTAATTGTTCTCCCCAGAGCACCAGGCCCTGGTTTGCATTCCCAGAATGCAGAGCTAAAGGATCACATTTAAGCACTTTTGTTTGCAAAGAAGGGAAAGGCACACAAGCCCCTTTCCTTCCCCCCCCAGCACTGTGGGGACCACAGAACTGCGTTTCTTGTCTCTGGTTCAGCCACCAGGACAGTCATCTCTTCTGGGACTGGGATGACCTTGCTCAGATCCAGGCAAAGGCCAAAGTGGCTGCCCGTGGTGGTCCTGGGCCACTGCACTCATTCTATAGAGACACTCCCCACCCTGCTATCCCTCCTATGCCGTGACAGTTTGGGGTGGACTTCAGCAAAGATGACGGCACCGAGGGATAGGGGGTCATGCTTAGGGATAGGTGGACAAGCTTACTTTCATAGATGGGGACTACTTCAGGCTTCCCTGGACAAATCCGGGAGTGGCCAGCATTCAGCCCAGGGCAGGAAGTAAACCTGGGGCATGCAGCCCCAGGAGCAAATAAGAAAGGGAAATCTGTCATAAAACATCCTATAAAAGCCCTCCAATTGTTAGGCTCTAGAGACAGACAGGAGCCGTTGAAATAGCCAGCCTGAGAAAACATCTTTTTCTTCTTTTTTTACTTTCTTTTTTTCCCTCCTGCCAACCCACAATCATTCCTTCCTTCCTGTTCTAAAAAGAATCTGCAGCAGATTCTTTTTCTGTTCTACCTAAAATTAATTGTTGCCTTGTTACCAGGATTGGATTCTGAATCTTACCTTAGTCAAGCTGCTTGGCCGAGGATTTGAAGCCAATATAACAATGTAACAAACGTTACCTTATCACAACATAGTAAAAGCAGGGTAGCCACCCTTTATCTGAAAGCTTTCTTTTTGAGGCTAATTTATCAACATATATCCCAGGGGTATCCATGAGATATTCTAGAGGCACCCAAACATCCCTTCCATTGGATATATGTTTTATTGGTACATTTATGAATATATTTGTTACATGAAGTTATATGTTGTACTTCTATGTGTAACATGTATGTATTTCAATTATGTCTTTTGTATATAAAATTACATTTATTGAACAGCTGTTTGGAAACAACCCAAAAGTCCTCTAATAGAGGATTGAATAACAAATTATGGCTCACACATGCAATAAATATTTATTGAACACCTACTGTATTAAGTGTAAAAGCAGATTGAGAACAGTGTATATGATAAAATAACATTCTGCAATGGAAAAATATTTATATTCTGTTAATTATATATGTGTAGATATACACAGATATAAAGAAAAGTTCTGGAAGTATATTTAAATTGTTAACTTTGGGCTCCATTAGGGAGAGGGAAGGCATCACATTATGGGCAATTTCTATTCTTTACATTTCTGTATTATGTAAAGTTCACTGAATGTTCATAGTATAATAAATACTTCTGCACTGAGAAAAAATACTTTTTATTTTCAAGAGCAGAGAAGGAAGCCTTGGCCTCTGAGGCCGAAGTGGAGAGGGTAGGGGTGACTTTGGCAGGCTCTGGCTGGCCTTGGGCCCTGGGCATACTTTGGGAAGAATGGGGGTATTGCCAGCTGTCTGGGAACAGGGGAAGAGGAATGGACACAGCATTCTTAAAGCTGTCTTTCTCCTGAGGGGCAAACGGTGGGAGGCTCAAAAATGACGCTGGATCATGGGCCTCAAATTGGTCACTCTCGCTGGTCATCTGCCATCTCAGAGCCTCAGAGAGGACTTCTGTGGACTCTAACAGAGACATTCACCTGTAATCTTGTTCTCAGGGTGACAGCCCACACCCCTCCCTTGTTTGCTGACTGATTTATTAATTATTTTTTATTAGACGCAGTGACCTCTTCCCTCACTGTCTTAACTCTAGGGCAAAAACCACCAGTTTTGAGTCAGCCAGTAAGGGGGTTCTGGTATTCTATATACACTTTACTTATTTTTATAATAAGCAGAGGCATTAATTTGGTGATAACAATTACTACTATCATTAGCTGTAAAACTATTAATAATAATTCATTGAGCACTTTCTATATCCAAACTAGACAATGGTGATGGTTGTGGGGAGGACCTTAGAAAATTCTAGGCTTCATCTTGAGGTGTTTTAAGCTCCTCCAAAGATCTAGCAATTGACAGGGATGCCTTCCTCCCACTAATGACTCAGAACTCCAGGGATTCTAGGATGAAAAACTCCCCCCATTCTTTCCAAAGTATTGTCATCAATGTGAGCCCAAATCAGATTATGCAAAGTTAATAAAAAAACTGGTTCCAGTCACCTGCAAATTTCAAGTTATCTGAAACCTGGCAAATTATCCAGTATATCACAGTACTGATCCCTGGAACGATTCATAAGTTAATTAGCAGTTCTCACCTTTGGGGAAAGACACTTTTCTTTCCAGTAAAATGATTTTGGAGCTCAATGTATGATAAGTGTTCCCTTCCTGAGAGAGTTTACGGCATTCCTCAGTCAAGCTGATGACTCCATCCACCACTGATTTCTGTATACCAGCCAAGGTCTCTGCTGTACTTCTGGGCAGAAAGGGCAGCTTCATGTCACCTCATCACATAGGTGCCAGGTGCAGGCTAAGGCTTATGAGGGGGCAATGATATTCATGAGTGCCCATGTTGTGGCAAGCCAGAGCCAGGCACTGGACCCTGTGATCACATAGCATCTTGACCACAACTGTGTAAAATACAATTATTATGCCCATTTAAAGATTAGGCTCAGAGAAGCTCAAGGCCATATGCTATTTGAGCCAGGGTTGGAATCTAGGTAATCTCATGTTGAATATTATTTGGACTATACTACTACACCTGTCTTATCTCTGAAAAAAATTTCCAAGTAGTATAAAGGGAAAGTAATTGGAAAATAGATATTCTCTATTCAGTGTTTTCCCATGAAGCAGAGGCATCAATTTTGTGATAATAATAATCACTAGTATTATTAGCTATGGGACGAATAATTTATTGAGCACTTTCTACATTCCAGGTTTTAGAATAATTCCACGATGCTAATCTTACGGTGTAAATAGATTATTATTTCTCCAGTTTCCAGATGAATGGCAAGATATTCTAAGTAGGGCCGTCTTTACAGTTTTAGACCTTTCTGTTATGCCTTAGTTTTTAAAGAAAAAATGAAAAAAAAATGCAACCATCAGTCAGTAGAGAAAGCATAAGAGTGTTAAACTGGGCTTGGGAGGGTGGGAACGGTGAACGGCAGGGAGGTGGACGGTAGCACAGGGGAGAAAAATCGTGTGACGCAGTTTGGTGTCATTTCCCAGTAGTATGGCTTGGTCAAGGCACGGCAAATTTAACGCTTTCTTACCAAGCACGCAAGGCAGGAAGTCACAGTGTTTACAAAGTTGGGCAGACGTGGGTGCAACTCACCATATTTCACTTACAAACTGTGGGACCCTAGCAGTTTCCTCACCCACCACTCACCCAATCTCCATTTCTTCATATGTCAATGGGGGGAAATACTGCCTACCTATAGGATAAAACAAGATCATGAATGCAAAACCCTCCTCACAAAGCCTGACTCGTGGTTCTGCTAAAATGGCCTCTTTATTATCAGGGACCTGCCTGCTTTGTGTCTTTACTTCCTTATACGTGTATGAAAAGAAGACGACAATCATGGGACCTGCCGCAGAGGCTGTAGAGTGAAATGAACCTATGCACAGTGATGAGCATTAACACCCAGTAGCGACTAGGGGAGTCTGTGCTTCAGGGACCTCGTATCAGAGCCAAGAGTCTAACCAAGTCATCTGCATGGCTGGGAGCAGCCCCTGGGAACTCTTGTGTTATTTTAGGCCTTGGCTTAGAGACTGTCAAGATGTCTCCTGATGCTTTTAGGAAGGGGTCCGCTGCTAGGCAGATGGTTGGACAGAAGGAGAAACAAAGGAAGGAGTTGCCTGCCGCAGGACAAGGCTATGAGCCGGGGACCCCCAGCTTTCTGACTCCACCCCTCCGGATGTGCATGTCCCAGAAGTGAGGGCAGGAAGCGAGACAGCCTCCCCTCACTGTGATCCAGCCGCAGGTAAGAGTTAGTGTTGTTCCAGGTTGGGGTGCTCTGGGCCCTGACCACCCGGGATCATCTTCCCAGTCCCCCTCATCTCCTGCCATGGGGATGGCCTTCATTCACCTGGCCAGAACAGACCGTGTCCCACCCCATAGGCTGGTATCCCCTGGGCAGTAACACCCTTCCCATCCTCCTCCCACTTCTACCTCCGGCTACCCTGTAGCCCCAGTGTCCCCATAAGCCTTCCTTGCGCTCCAGACTTTGGCTTTCAGCTTTAGGAGAAGGAGGTTCTTCCCCTTTGGAGCACATATCTCGGTTTGGAACTAGGTAGCACTGCTGTCTGCCTCCTCTTCTATGTTAGTTTGCAAGGACTGATATAAAAAGGAACAACAAATTGAAATGGTTAAACAGCAGAAATGAATTGTCTGTGGTTCTGGAGGCCAGATCAGCAGAGTCAGTCCCATCTGAGGATGTCAGGCACCTGGGCCACGTCGCTCCCCTGGCTTCAGGTGGATCATTGGCAGTCTTTGGTGTTTTGGGCTTGTAAATGAAACATCCTCATCTCTGCTTTGGTCTTCAAATGACATTCTCCCTGTGTGTGTGTGTGTGTGTGTGTGTGTGTCTGAGTCCAAATTTTCCCTTTTACTAAAAGGATACCTGTCATCCTGGACTGAGACCCACCTAACACCTCATCTTTACTAATTACATCTGTAATGACTGTATTTCCAAATAAGGTCACACTCTGGGGCTCAGGAGATCAGAACTTCATTCAACATAGGAATTTCATTGGAGGAAATAACTCCCAATAACCCACAATACGCACTAAACTATAGCTCCAGGGGAAAAGGGATTGTTGGTTCTGTCCCTTTCACAGAGTAAACATCTAGCACAAAGTTGGGAGGAATTACTTAATAAACACTTATTTGTCAATAGTTGTATTGGAATATACGTCCTATAACACCAGCAGTTCTCAATGCTGGTAATAACCTCTTCGGGTCTCCTGGCCCCTCTGGCGACCCACAGGAACTGTATTAAAGGGCCGCGGCAGTAGGAAGGTTGAGACCCACTGTATAACACACAATCCCCCATATGAGTATATCTGTTACATATCATAACTCTCCATTTCTTGTGGCCCACAGACCAACCCCAGACTTTGGTTGGGGACGTTAGGAACACTGCTGCAGATGAAATGTTTTCACCCATTGACACTGTTTTCTCTTAAAAATCACATCTTTTCTCATAAAAAGAAACCTCAACAAATTAATACTTAGTGAATATTGGTAGCAATTCAAAGCCTTCCCCTTTTCCTTATTAAACACTGGCTGTCACCTGGAAGAGGACAGTAAGTAGAAAGAAAGGTACAGTGTCCCCTCTACCTCGGGGCTGAAAGACCCCCGCTCCACCCCTCCCCGCCTGTCCCCACTGCCCAACTGCTTCTCAGACTGCAGTTTGATGCCACCTTTTGATTGGCATTGGTCCAATGTATGATTATCTGCATAGAGTGCTGGGGTGTCATAGGTCACAGCAACCTCAAAGTCCTGGGCTTAAGTGATCCTCTTGCTTCAGCCTCCTAAGTCCCTCAGCTGGGGCTACAGGCACCTACCACAACGCCCCCCTAGTTTTTCTATTTTTAGTAGAGACATGATCTCACTTTTGCCCAGGCTGGTCTCAAACTCCTGCTCAAGCAATCCACCTGCCTCAGCCTCCCAGAGAGCAGGGGTTACAAGCCTGAGGCACCACATTGGCCTAATTATCTCATCTTTATAGAAAGGCCCCTGAGTCATATGGTTTTGAACAGGTGGGAGGAATTACATCCAAGCACACCAAATATGATCTCGGGACACCATATTGGGTGTGTTTAAGATGCAGGATCCCCAGGGGGCCCTCTCCTTGGGGTCATCTCCTATCCACCAGGTCAGTGTGCTGGCCTCCTGAGCCATGTGCTGGCCGTACTTCTCAGCAACTCACAGCCCACACTGCACAGGAGGCAGCTGGAAGGAAGTCTTGGTGGGAGGCATTCTTCCCTCACCCACCCTGCCGGCTCAGACTCTGCACTTCCCATTCTGTGAAATTTAAAGCTTCCCTGTGCATTATGAAAAATAATAGGGGCCAGGAGACCTGGAGAGGTTATTACCAACTCATAAATCAACCAGGAGGCTCTGAGGGTTGTGGCGAGGTGTCTGAGATGGGCTCCCCGGGTCTGTTATCTCACCCAAGCCCCCATGATTGATTCATAACCTCATAACCTCCTGCGTCTGAACCCCAAGTCTCATATCTAATTGTCAGCAGCCGAGTACATGATTTGCAAGAGGATGCAGCGGCGGCAGACATGGGAGTGGAGGAGAGATTAGTTTTGTCAATCAAAAGCGTCCAGGGTGAGGCGGAGAGCATGTGGGATTTAGCTCAACAATCGGCTTATTAAAGTCAAGGCTGGATATGGCCACATTGATTAAGCTTCAGCGCGGGGAAAGGGAGGACTGCAGCCGCTGTGGGCGTCGCTTCTGTTCCCCAGGGCGGCTGCCACCGATGAATGCCTTCCGCTCCATCCAGAGGCAGAAGTAAAAATCAAATAAGGCACTGCTTTGGAGAGAAGTGGTCCAAAGTCAGGTGCCCAGGAGCACCCACCAAAAAGCACTGTAGGTGTTTTGAGGACAAATGAGTGTTTCCTGGAGGGCTGGAAGGGAACGGAGGTGGGGGGTGCACTCAGGCTAAGGATGGCTGGCAGGCTGCTGAGGCTTTACTGCCTTCTAATGGTCACCTCATTTGTGCAAGTTTGAATCTACAGTGGTTCATGAACATTTTATACTGAAATTAATCTGCAGGCTGAGTCTTTCTTGGGGGGAGTGGGAGAGGAGTCCCGGCGGTGTCCTTGTAGCTGAGGGGGCTGCGGGCTGTAGTCCCTCACTTGGCATTAGATCAGCCTAACTGCACTGTCAGAGCAAAAGCACTGCTAACACTGCCACGGTGTGCCTAAGGTCCACGCCTGCAAGACCCACTGGAGTCTGCCAGCACCTCAGAATGCAAGAGGTGTGTACGGCAGGGTGCGTGGGAGAGCCAGGTTGTAGGCGCTGTGTGAGCCACATTGGTCGCTGAGCTAAGATTTCACTGGTATTGCATTCCGAACCTCAGTTTGACCATCTGCAAAATGGTTCCAGTCCTGGAATGTACCTTAGATTCTGTTCTGTGAGGGTTAAAAGGAGGAAATGTAGGTAAGGACACCCAGTGAGGTCTCTGGCACCAACTTAGCCTCCCTCATTATCCATCTCCAGCTGATACACATCCCTCCATCTGCCCACACTGGAGTCTTTCTCAGTGCTGATCTCCTGGACGGAGATCTCCCCTCCCCCCAGGTCTGTGCTGCAGGCTCTCGAGTCCTGAAATGTCCTGAGATTGCTCTAGCCTGGCTCTTTCAAGCTCCCATGTTTCATTCAAATAGATGAGCCCATCCCTTCAGTGCCAGCCTGAGGTCTTCTCCACTGGCCAAGGATCTACTTCCAGATCAATTCCCAGTTCTTGAGGAGAAACTTCAGATGAGTCCTGACATCTCTCCTCCATCCCAGCTGCAGCTAAGCCCTGAGCCCTGAGAGAGTCCAGCTCCTCCTCCCACCAGCTCTGTGACCTTGGGGCTGTGCCTCACCCTTTCCAAACCTCGGTTTCTATAAAATACAACAGAAGCTCAGCCCGAGAGGATGGACGAGAGTCCTGTGTCCTGCAGCACAGAGCGGATGATCAGTAAACGTTCACTTCATCCTTATTATCGCTGTTGTTCCTGGCTTGAACATTTGTATTCACTTACCTGCAGTGATGAATAAGACCAGGGCTCTGTCCTTAGACAAACACGTGCATGTTGCAAGGACTGTGCCTGGAGTATCTGTGGGGCTGAGGGGGCCAGAGACGCTGGCTGGGCCAGTGTCCAGTGAAGGTTCACAGAGATGGATGCACTTCGGATCAGTGGCAACAGGGAGAAGGGACTGATGAAGCAGGGAGGTGTGGGGTGCAGATGTGAGGACACGTCACGCTCATGGGACTCCATGACACCCGACATCTATCTCTAGGTCGAGGTGGGCTGAACAACAAGTCTCTGTGAGAGGGAAAAGTGTCCCAGAAGGGCCAAGTCACCAGCTTGCTCTGGAATCATCTATGTGCAAAGATACCAGAGACTCAAGCGTGAGGATTAAGAGAAGTGTGTGTGAGAGCTGGCAGAAACGATCTGGGTGGTTGGGGGTGACTGCGGGCCCCCCAGCGTCAGGATGCAGCCTTCCCTCCACCCCAGCTCTCAGCTTGGCCGCATGGCTGTTCCAGCATCTCCCTGAGTGCCCCTTCTGCAGCCCACCTCAGGTAGGTGGCACACTGCTGGGTCAGCCCATGGCACCAGGAGTGGGGCTGCTGTGCAGGGCTGGTTGGCAGTCCCACACTCCACTGCTGGACATCCCCAACCCTGAAGTGCTTGGTGTGCAGGGAAATGGCACAGCACCATTGTTTCCCCTCGCCATTGGTCAGGAAAGAGCCAGTGGCTTCAAGCTGCTTGGGAGTCCCCTGCCCTAGTGCCACCAAGGAAGGACAACCTTGGGTGCTGAGAGAGTACTGGGTATTTGAGGGCAGACACATCCAGTGATCGTAAGCAGGGGCGAGGGAGCAGTGATGGGAGTCTCCAGAGCCTGTGTGTCCTGGCCCTGGGAGGGCCGCAGCAGGAGGCCAGGGCACTGCCCAAGGGAAGGCCCATCCATGCTGCCTGCCATCCCTGCCCCACTCTTTCCTCCTAAAATCCCTAATTCCATTTCATCTTCAGGCATTTACATAAAGGATTGAGGCAGAGCTTTGGGGGACTAGCTAGAAGAGTGAAGCCAGCCACTTGACACCCTGGGGAGCCCGCAGAGTGTGCAGGTCAGCCCCCCCCCCCCACCGGCCTGTCCTGGTTTCTGCAAGGCCACTCCTCAGGTCAGAGACATCCTGACGGGCAGGGAGGAGGGGGAGGGAGGCGAGGTCTCTGAGGCCCGGGGGCCTGGCTCCCCTCTTCTCTCCTTCAGCCCTGCATCCCAGCCCTCCCACCCACCACTCAACATCTGTGCACAGTGACTGCCCATCTCTTATCACACAGATGCCGCAGGCACACACACACACATTCACACCCATACACCTGCACACCTCCACAGAGACAGCAATACCCAGCGCACACATGCATACAACACTCACATTCCTATACCTAATTGCTCTTTTAATATATTCCCACCCCTAACATCCTGAAAAATGACAAAAAGTAGCTCAGGTTAAGAACAAATGTATCTGCTAGAAATCTAAGTAACAAGAAGCACTCGTCAAATTTCAGCATCACTCTTTGCTCGCTGCTCTGAGCCCATTTGCTAGAAATAATCCTTACTGCCTGCCGAGAGTAGCCCGAGAGAAAAAAGAGGGTCTGAACACAACACAGCGCAGCGAAGGAAGAAATGCAACCCCCAGCAAACTGCATTCATTTTCAAGATGTCAAACATGTTTTCTCTTTCAAGCTTCTGGATGATTCTGGTCCTCTGTGGTTAAAGGATGGTCTTGGAGCCGAGGGGCGGAAGGTTGGGGTATCAGATGAAAGGTACACACAAGTGCAAACACATACAGTTGTTGTGTAATAGAAAGCATCATCACGAGGATGCTGGCAGGGACCCTAAACCCCACATCTAGGGAGACGGTAATGAAGCTACTTTAGACAAAAGTGTGGGTGGGTCATCGGGTGGGGGCACAGCCAGCTCCCACAGCAACAGCTAAAGGAAGTTTCCAACATCAGGCCCAGTGGTGTGGTGGGAAGGAGCAGTTATGGGAACCCAGAGGGTGTGGTCTCTGTAGGAGAAGGCGACAGCAGCCACAGCCTTCAGAAGAAAAGTAACACACATAACTATTATCCAAAGAAGGTTGGCCAGAAAGTAAACACTGTAGCCTCCTTCTCCTGCCCTCTCGTCTGCTAGTGTCACCCATCGGTTGAGTCCATTGTACTCAGAGGGCAAGGGAGCCGACTGAGGCAGCCCAGGGCAACAGTGGCTGGTGAACACAGGCAGGTGAGAAGGGGGCAGCGAGATAGTGGCTCTGGTGGGACAACTGGACAGCAACCGACACAGATGTGGGGCAGAGAAAGTGTGTGGCACAGAGGCTTGGCCACAGCGCCAGCAGGCAAGCCCTGAAGTTTAGCACGCTCTGCTTCCACAGGGCGGGGCTCTGTGCCAGTTTCCCGGTTCCCTCGGTGTCCTCACATCCATAGGGGGACCTGGAGCTCACAGGGCCCCGTGTACCTCCCTGCTCACTGAATGGTGCGATACCCCTGAGCCTCTCCTCTCGTGCTCCCATTTTCCAGCTGAGGAAACTGAGCCTTGGGTTGCCTACTTATTTCTTCCTTTATTCAGCAGAGCATTTATTGAGCTCCTTTGTGCTGAAGTGGTGAGGGAGGTGGACGCAGTCCCTGCCCTCTCAGAGCTTATAGTCTGCCTGATGGAGAAGTCAGACGGTCACCAAGGACAGCACACTGAGACACGAGAGCAGCACAGGGTGTTGGTGGGGAGGGGACTGGGGGTTATGCTCTAATGACCTCACAAGGGACTGCAGAGAAGGTGGCAGTGAGAGCCTGGGGAGGAACAGCACCCCTCAGAGGGACAGCTGGAACCTCAGGCAGGAGTGAGCGCCACTGTCCAGAGAGCAGGTGTGTGTGCCTGGACGGCAGGACAGAGCAGGAAAGAGGGCAAATGGCAGAATTGTACCCCTACCCCTAGTGCCCTGTGGAATTTTAAGGGTGACAGAGAGTCTCTGGAAGGCTGCAAGTTGTGGTGGCAGTGGAGGACCTAGGGGCTTTCTCTCCCTGGCCTTGCTAGAAGATGCCTTGTGTTCCTAGACAGCCACAGCTATGTGTAGTGGTGTCATGGTCACGTAGCTATGGCTTGGCAGGCTGCCACTTTTGTTCCCCCTGGTGTACCGGTGCACAGGGCCTTCCTCTTGCATGGATTGTGGACCGCAGATGGCAATGTGTGACCTCGCTCCCGGGCCTCCAGGAGCTAGGGCGGACCTTCTACCTGGCTCACCAGCCGCCTGTGAGCTGAATGAAACATGTTGCCCCTGCCCTCCATGCCTGAGTTTCTCTCTGGTCTGGCCGAGTTAGGACACTGGCATTACAGGGGAGTCTTGGTTTATGTTTTTGAGTGGATTGTACAGGGACTGGCGCGGAGGCTCGACGCTGTTTCCAGTGAGTTAGAGAAAACACAGGATGGCTGGGTACAGGCAGTGCAGTGAAATCAAAAGGACATGGGCTTGGGGTCCCCCTCGGAGGCAGGGCTCCTGCCCACTCTGGCAGATGGGGCTTGTGTGGGAGACAAAGAAGAGTCAAGAGTGACTGGGTTTCCAGCTTACGTTGTTGTGCGCACGGTGGAGCCTATACTACCTGAGACGGGGAGGGCGGCTGGGGGGAACCTGCCTTCTGCACGCTCACTCTGGGTCACAGGAGCCTCTGGAGTTGGGAGGCAGACTGGCCAAGGGCCACATGAATCTGGATTTGGGGGAGAGGGCAGACTGGAGCTATTATCTGGAGTACTGTATGTAGGAATGCCCTTCATGCCCACAAGCTGTGAGGCTGGAGGAGTCACCCAAGGAGAAGAGGTAGAGAGGAAAGGGACAGGCCTTGGACTGGCAGCCTTGGCTGTGCTCTGCACCACTGGCAGGCCCCAAGCTGTCCACTCTCCATCTGGACACTTCTGTCACCTGGAAGTGCTCGAGTTTTGCTCTCTGTGCCTTACCTTGGGATCATGGCAGTTTGTTCTCCTTTCTCAAGAAAAGGCAAGAAAAATGAGCTTAAACAAACGGCATCCCACGTCCCTTTCCTGCTCCTGCCTTGATTCAGGGACAAACTTCACCAGCTTCTGATGACTGTACCCCATGACCCAGCCAAGCAGACAGCCACTGACTTCTGTGTCCTCTGATTTATTACACGTTTTAACCTGTTTTCTGGCTTTCCTATCAGTAAACTGCAGCAGACTCCCTGAAGCACCGCGTGTGACTCAGGAGCTGGCCTGCGGCCCAGCCCTGCAGTGTGGACTCTGCTTCACAGCCCAACAAATGACTTCGAGCCCCACGCTCCGCCACGTTAGAAGACTGTGGGGTGCAATGTCATCAGAGCCAGGCGCCTCTCTAATGTGTAAGCTTCCTTTCACATCGGCCCACTTCAGACCCAGAGAAGCTGACTTCTGGTAACAGCACATGCTGAGACTGTTCTCATATGGGAAAACCTGTAATTAGGAAAAGGATGGTGGGAAGACAAAACTTGCCACGTATTTAGTCTTTCTAGCCTCATTACCTCATCATCACCTCTGCCCCTGAATGCAAAATGGATTAGATTTGAAGCAGTGAATCATTTTAAAAATTGCTAAAACTAATACAGAGGACAAATAATGAATGGGGGGAGAGCTGGATGAGGAAACGGTAGCGGAGGACAGCTGCCGTGGCTACAGACTTTAGCTCGTGATTCTTGGCAATAATAAAATAAAACAACAAAGTCTCTTACATGCATTTCTTGGCCTGTATCTCCATTAATGCAACGGGGTCCTTAAAGACAGGGACCCTCCACCCCCAATCTCCTCAGCTCTGCACCCTGACTCACGGCAGAGGCCACACCACAGATTTTCCATAAACATCTGATGACTGTACTAAAGAATGTTGGCAATGGCAATGACTTGCATTTTGGTGTCTCTAATAAGCCTGCTGCTTCTCCCTACAGACATGGGTTTGGGTGGGTTTGGTTACATTTTAGGGCCACTTCTGAATCTTGATAGTAGATGGGTCATGTCTGCAGTGTGGAAAGTTACCTTGCTCTTTGCTACCGCAGGGTGTTAGACACACGTATGGCAGAGAAGAGGAGGCCACCACACAGTCCATTGTAAGTTAATCAGATCTAGAACTCGATACAGCAGTAGCCTATTCTTGCTTACCCTGACTCTCCTGGGAGTACAGTGGGCTTTGAGCAAAGCTCTTTCATGTTAACAGCCGGATTAATATTGAGGCTGTACGGTTCAGCCTGTAGGCAGAACTAGAAGTTGATGACTGATCGATGCTTCATAAGAACATGGTCCAGTTTTCTAAAATGTTTTCTCTGCAATGGTCATATCCATGGTTAACCATCTGTCTATTCCTTAGGTAGGGCAGGAAGTTGATGAGAGAGTCGTATATAGTTTTAAAGGGTGGGGGGTTAGGTCCTGGTCTGCACATTCCAGAATACCAAACATCAAAATAACAGAGGCTTACATAAGACAGAAGTACATTTGGTGAAAGAATTCTGGAGGTAGCTCCATGGGGCCATCAGGAACCCCTATTTTCGCATTTGTCTTCTACCATCCTAGTACTTGGCTTCTATCCCAAGGTCACCTCATGGTTCAAAATGGCTGCAAAGCATCAGTCATTGCATCCCAGCTTCCGGAAGGAAGGAAGGAGGAGAGACAGAAGAGTATCCTTCCCAGGTGAGACATTTTAAGCAATTTCTGAAAGTTCCATATCTACTTATACATTATGACAGAATGATGCCCCCCCAAAATAGATGTCCATGTTCTGTCTCTGGAACTATGAGTACATTATTTTATATGCCAAAGGGACTTTGCAGATGTGATTAAGTTAAGGATCTCTGAATGGAGAGATGATCCAGATTGGCCCAATGTAATCACAGGGGTCCTTATATGTGAGAGAGGTAGGGGGGCCGGGGTCAGAGGTCAGAGAGAGGAGTAGTGATCACAGAGCGAGGTATGGGAGGCCTAGAGAGGGGGAGGAAGAGAGGGAACACAGATGTGCCAGGGAGCTCTGAATACAGAGGGAGGGGCCACAAGACGAGACATGCAGGTGGCCTCCAGAAGCGCAAAAAGGCCAAGAAACCAGTTTGCCCAGAGCCTCCAGAAGGAATGCAGCCCTGTCAATACCATTTTATTTTATTTTATTTTATTTTAATTTTTTTGAGACACTGTTTCACTCGGATGCTCTGGGTAGAGTGCCATGGCATTATCGCTCAGAGCAACCTCAAACTCTTGAGCTTAAGCAATTTTCTTGCCTCAGCCTCCTAAGTAGCTGAGACTACAGGTGCCCGACACAATACTTGGCTATTTTTTTTTTTTTAGAGATGGGTCTTGCTCTTACTCAGGCTGATCTCGAACTCGTGAGCTCAGGCTATCCACCTGCCTTGGACTCCTAGAGTGCTAGGATTACAGGCATGAGCCACCATGCTCCACTTAATACTTTAATTTTAGCCCCTCAGACCCATTTCAGGCTTCTGACCTCCAGAACTGTATGATAAGTTTGTACTGTTGTAAGCCGTGGTCTGTGGTGGTGTGTTGCAGCAGTGATAAGAAAGGAAGACACACATCTTTGTCTAGAACTGTGTCCCTGGACCACACCTAGCTACAAGGGAATCTGAGGAAATAGTCTTTTGTTCTGGGAAACAGTGTGCTTAAGCCCAAACTGGGGCTTTATTGCTACTATGGGGGCAAGGAAGAATTGGGCAATAACACCAATTGCCTTATTGGCCCATCATGTGAACCAAAGGGCCTGCACGTTTAGGATCAGCAGAACAATATTCTTTTCAAAATAGAATTGGCAACTCTTTGACTCCATCTTGAGGAAATATACCTAAGACTTTAGCATCAAAACTTTACATGGCACACCCACATAAGAGAAAAACTCCATTCAAGGTGGGGAGGTGGGGAGGGAACTGATGTGCTCCCACCTAGTAGGTACAATGTTAGGGGTGTACGGCGCACCTCTCGGGTGCAGGACACAACTGCAAGAGGGACTCTACCTAACAAACGCAATTGTAACCTAATTGCTTCTACTCTCACATTAACCTGAAACTAAAACAACAACAAAAAACGTTACAAGAATTGTGGCAGTCAATTAAAAAAGGACTTGAATAATTCTTTCGGCAGAATGTTTTCTATGATGCTCATTTTAGCCCAAAATTTACTAACTGGAAATGCTCTGGCCTGGAGGATTGTCTGAGTCCCGCTGTGACATCTGGAATCTACAAGAGGGCTTGGAATTCGAGAGAAACAACTCACTCCACGTTTCTTCTGCTCCAGTCAGGCCTTGAGCAACCCTAACTCAGACTCTGCTTTTTCTTTTGTGCTAGCTAAATGCAAAGACAGACACAGAGAGATCATCACAGAGAGATCATCATAAACAGGTGCTTGTAAAGAAGGCCCTTGGTACATCACAGATGCTGAATAGATGTTTTCTGAAGGAAGGAGGAGTGAATGAGGAAGTGAGCAACGTATGACCTCCGTGGATTGCACCAGTCATTAGCCATTCACTCGACATGAAAGCCTTCTGTGCTAACTGCTGGGTACAAGCCAGATTAGATGTGGTCCCTACACAACCAGGGGAGGGCAGACAAGTAGACAATGACCACACTTCAGTGCATTGAGCACCGTAGCAGATTATTTTCAGGGAACCGTGGAAGCATGGACAAGGACGTCCAGCAGACCTGGGCATCAGGTGCACTTTGCTGCAGGAGGTAGGTTTGAGCTGAGTCTTAATGGACATGCTGGAATTTGCTAGGTAAGGTACGGATGAGAGAACAGCGCCTTCAAAGCCACAGAACCACGGAACACAGTAGTATAAACATTTGCCTGGTGCTTATTCTCTGCCATGTACTGTCCAAAGCACTTTTATATATTAACTCATTTATACACACAGCAACCTGATGAAATAGAACATTCTGTCATTCTTTCCTCTTCACAGATGACAAAAGTCAGGTAGAGTGAGGTTAGGTGACTTAGCTGAAGTCGCACACTCAGATGGCAAAGAGCTGGAATTTGAACCCAGGCACCTTGGCTGTAGAGTCAGCGCTTAGAGTAAGTCACTGTGCATGGCTCCAGAGTAGGGGTGTGCTGGCTGCAATGAGGGGGGCCACAGAAGGCCACAGAGGGGTTTGAAGGAGGTGAGCTTCCTCTACATCCTACCTATGATGCTCTCTTGCCCCCAAATACCTTTTCAGTTAGGCTTTTCTTGGCTTTCTGGGCTGTTCTTACCAAACTAAGGAAGAGGATGGCCAGGCTCCAAGCCATCTAGGAGAGGGAAGTTATTTCTAGTTTCAACCTGTGATCTGTTTTCAGGCAAGTTCTGAGGACAGGCCACTCAGACAACAGGCAGGATGAAAATGGGGTCCTTTCCATCACAGGAAACTACCTGTCATGTCGAACCCTGTCTCATCCTCCCACACACCTCTTTTTGTCAGACAGGTTGTATATGGTCAATTGGAGGTTACACAGCTAAGGCAGAGAGTAAAAAACAGTCACATATATACCAGGAATAATCACTTACTCCCTACGACTTCCATTCTCCAGCTGGAAATAAGCCAGGGGAGCTGAGTCTTAGTCCCCTTGCCCCCTGATTGGAATGGTAAAGGACACTTCCTTTGGGGAGTGCCTGCTGCCTGGCATTAGACCACACTAGGGTGTGATCATAGAATCTGGTTGACTATTTCCTTCTTGTTCAAGTGGTTACTCCTAGAATCACGGGGTCACAGAACTTTATTAAAATCCAACAACCCAAACCCCAGAACAGGCAGCTTACTTCCCAGTTTACGGCTCCCACTCACCCATACTTTCTGGAAGCAGAATTGCTTTCACTGGGTGAGATAAGGACCTTCCTCTGTGACACCTGCCTGGACAGGAGCAAGGAGGGATCCCCAGGGATGCATCATAGGTGAGTGTACTAAGGAGGTGTCTATAGTGCTTTCTGATAAGGACTAAAACTTGTGAATAGATCTGGTTAAGGCAAATGCCCCAGGTCTCCCTTCCCTTCCACCTTTCCACCCTTCCTCATGGGTATTTTTCTTCTCCACTATCTCTTTTCTGTGCACAGTAGCCATGAGGCCAGCTCGGACTGGCCATTGCTTGGGATGCCTTCATTCCTGGAAGGTGAGACACCCCTCACTTTCTTTTTTTTTTTAATTAAGCAAGGGTCCTTTGTTGGGCCAGCCAGTCAAGAGCAGGCTCATGCCACAAAATCTTTTGACCCCCTTGAAGTTGGGGTGCAAAGTTTTTATATGGGACTTCAAGCGGGGGATGGAAAGGCCTAACGTAAAAATTTCACGAAACTGGTATCTGTAGGGTCAGAGCTATGGGGAGGGGACTTACAGCGCATACAGACTTGTGGCAGGATTGTGGTTTTTCACAAGATTTTTTCAGTTCTCACAGAATTCTGCAGCTCTCAGCTAAATTTCTTCCTGTTTCTCCAGGGGTGCTGCTTGCTCAAGGGGCTTTTTTGGTTACAAAGGGGGGGCTGCAAGCTCTTAACAAGATGTAGTAAGTCTGGTTCAATTGCTCAGAATGGATGGAGTCAGGGCATCACAGTGCCAACTACCCAGAAACCGAGGAAATGGAGCCATCTTTTCAAAGCATCTACCTGCAGTACGCTTCCCCACCATGGGCCTGGGCTCATTGACACAGCCTGGGACTGGTTCCGAGGAGGAAACTGTTCTGGCCAGACGATAAAGGACCCTCATCTCTTATATCTTTGGCCCCTGAGCCAACATGTGGCAAGAGCCCACCTGATTGCAGGACCTGGATTACATCCTATGTTCTGGCTGTACCCAGAGTGGGTAAGATAGTAGCTAATATTTCCAGCCGCTATCATTGAGACCGGTCTCTGCCCCCATCAGTACTCATTACATTGAGAATTTCCTAATCTAAGCAAGACAGTCACATCTGGGTACAAATGACCAGTGTCCCCCATGCTTTCTCCCTCCCAAACTCAGAATGAGAAAATCCCAAGGGCCAAGACCAGGGAACTCTTAAAAGAAAGAAGGATAACCACCAGCAGAAAAGGAGAAAATCTGGCCCAGCTGGGATGGCCACTGAGAGGAGCACACGGGCATTTGCCAGAGAACCCCCTGCACACTTCCTCTGGGGACCTGGGGATGGGTGCAGGGACCTTAGAGAGCAGTAGGATGAGATTCTAAGAGCTGACATCTCCTAGGGGAGAAAGAGAAATGGAGAGCTCTGTACAGTACCGTGTAATATATGAAAGATGTCACAGCAGTGGCACTGGATCAGACAGTGATTGACTTAGACCTAAGAGAAGTGGAGTTTCTGCCCCCAAAGGAGTTTTAGTCTTTTGGGGGAGAAATTAATAGCAACTATTATGAGCTGCATGCTATGTCCCCCCACCCAATTCACATGGTGAAACCCTAACCCCCCATGGGATGTATCAGGAGATGGGGGTCTTTGAGAGGCGATTAGGCTCGGACAGGTCGTGAGGGTGGAGCCACCATGACAGGATTGGTGTTCTTAGGAAAAGAGATAGAGACTAGAGTGGCCAACCACATGAGGGACGCAGGGAGAAGGCGGCTGTCCACAGGCCAGGAAAGGCTGTCACCAGACATGGATCTCTGGGCAGCACTTTGCTCTTAAACTTCCCGGCCTCAAGAACTGTGAGAAGCAAATGTTTCTTGTTTAAGCCATCCAGGCTATGGTATTTTGGGTAGAGCAGCCTGAACTAAGACAATACCTGTGTCAAGTATCTTCACATGGCCATCTGCCTGTCTTGAAAGCCAAGGGGATCACAAAGGCTGCAAGGTGCCAAGTCCTCAGGAGTCGTTCACGTCCCCCAGCAGGGCCACAGCTTACTTCTGCAGCCCGGTGACAAGGCTCACTGCCTTTGCCCAAAGGGCTCCGTCTACTCAGAATGCCCAGTGTCTACCTCCGCAGGGATTTCTCCAATACCACTATTCCCACGACAGACCTGGCCCCACAAAACACTTCCCAGGATTTTGAGCTGTCCCAGCAAGGACACACAAACGGTTCTACAAGTTCCATCTGAAAGGCTCAGTCACTGCTACAGATAGCAAGACACTCAGTTGAGAGGCAAAGGCAGAAGGCAGCCCCAGGATTGCTAAGGCCAACTTCAGCACGCCTGGGGTCAGGCCGCACCGACGACCTGAAGTCGGGGGGAAGGGGAAATACAGAGACCAGTGACGAAACCCAGAGTGGGAGGCCACCGGCAGAGCAGTATTCAGGAGCCAAGGGTCGCGTAGACACTGGAGGCCCAGACACAAACATTGAGCCTGGCAAGAATCCAGGGGGCAGAGATGTCAGCGTCCCAGTGGAGGGCACCCTCCCTCACACGGTGGAGGGACAGTGTCCTTGATTATAAAGAGCAGGAACAACTAGATGCTTGTTAAGGTGGCAGATTTGAGGGCCTTATCTCAGCAGGTGTAGGATAAGGCCTGAAAACTGCATATTTTCACAATTCCCCAGGCTGATTTGGGGGCAGGCAGTCTATGGTCCACACGGAAGATTTTGGCTGCTGCACGGAGCAGGCATCTGTCCTGCCTGAAAGGTCCTGATGTCCCGCCGGCTTGCTTCCATTTTTTCCAACTCATAACATCCTGACACGTGTGGACTTTCCCTCTGATTCCTTTCTATCACCTAGTAGCAATGTATAGTGTAAGTGCTTAGCAAATGTTTGCTGCATGCATGCTGTAACACCTGCAGATCCAGCTCAGGCTGTCACCAGGACACTGAACTTCTCCAGTCAAAGGGAAGTGCACAGCCAGGAGGGGAAGGAGCAGACTCAGGACAGGCCTGAATTAAGCAGAGCAGAACAAAGGACTGTTTCCTGGATTAAATAATAGTTTTTAGGCCCTGCAGACTGCAGACAGCAGGCAGACACCAGCTGCTGTCGGGGTTTATAACCATGGGCCCTACCCTCAGGAAGCACCCCCAAAGACCACAAAGGAAGGGCTTGCCTAGCTGTGCCTACTCACACCCCAGTGAGTACAAACAAAAACAAAAGTCCACAAGCGGGTGCCAGACAAGCTGGGACCCTCAGAGAGCAGGGCTGGTAACTCAGAGAAGGTGGCAATTTTGCTGAGTAAGACCGAGGGTGTCTCAGCAGGAGACCTCACTTTGGGTGCACAGACCAAGCTGTGGTGCAGAAGACAGAGGTGAGACTGTGCATGGCCTTGTCCCATCTGCCCCCTCCCCTGCCTGCCAAAGAGGATCGGGCATGATCCCTTCCCCTCCCTGCACCCTTTCTCAAAGGAGAGATCTCTGATGAGCCACGATGTGTTGAGTTTTTGTGAATGTGGATGGGGGAGCACATGAAAATGGGGGGGGGGACTGTAAAGAAAAAGGCAAGTTTAAGTAGCGACTGGAGGGTTTTCATGTTTTATTTTGTTTTGGGGAGGTGGCAGAGATGACTCAGATAGCCTGTGAGGGACGTACACAGGAGACAGGAGATGGGAAGGCTGTTTTAAGGAACTGCTGTCCGCATCTGTGGGCCCCTCATGCAGGTTCAGAACCATCTGTCCTTCGCACTTTCTCTAGGTTGCGGGAGTGCTGGTCTTGTAGCACAGCTCCGTGTAGCCCACCTGGGACAGGCTCCCTGGCCTACTTCGGCCCTGTGGCTTCTGAGCACACCTGGCGGCCAGGTGAGCACATTACAATATCTTCCCTAAAAACACAGATCCAGGCTCTGATGAATGATACAAGGTATTGCTGTCCAAATCCCCCTGCCCCTCTCCCACGTCCTTCAGGGCCAGCTTCCTTCTGCTGTCCCCAACCTCTCCAGTATTCTCCTTCTCAAATGCCTCAGCTGGCACAAATCCTCTCCTTCAAAAGCCAGCAAATAGCTCAGTAGGAGACCAGAATTCACTAACCAACCACTGACTCCCCTTGTCTCTCAAGGATATACCTGGGGTCCTCCACTGACCCAGCCATCAGTGAAGTGAGAATGCCCCACTGAGCTCTGAGCGTGCAGGGAGGGTTTTCCAGAGTGTAGTCCTAGCGGCACCAAGACTGCTGAGGAACTTGTGAGAGATGCACGTTCTCAGGCTCCCCCAGTTCTGCAGAATCACAGGCTCTAGGGGAGGGGCCCAGCCACCTGTGTTTGAGTAAGTCCTTGTCAAGCTGATAATCACTGATTTAGGGAAGATCTGGAGACAGGAGGCTCTTTTTCGCCGACAGCGTCACTGCCTTTATTTCTGCAGGCTGTGCACATGGGCTTTTCCATTTCGTGTCAGAGGTAAGACTTGCTTCCTGTGTGCGGCAGTAACTGCTACATGGAGCTTCACCGGTGGCTACATGAGTTGTCACAAGTGGCAGCAGGAGTTACTTGGCCACTGATGAGGGGAATTCTGCCCAGAATGCATGTAGGTCCTAGTAACCCATCAACCCAGAGAGGGCAGGGATGTTCAAGGCGCCTCCCCTCTACTGCCCACTCCTGACGTGCAGAGAACACCCAGGGGCTAACAAATCCTGCTAGAGCTCTCTCAGAAGCACCACTGCTCCTGGGCAAGGATGAATCTCCCACAGAGAAGTCTCCCCATCTGCCCATCCATCCATCATCCATGTGTCCGTCTATCCATCTGTCCATCCATCATTTTATCAACTAACGCAGCAAACATGTATTAGATGACCTTTAACTTGTGCCATCATGTTTAGTCAGTGAGGACAAGCCCAGTGGCCCTAGGGCCTCATCTTTTCAGTGGCATCTCTACTTTGCTTTGAGCTTCTTCTTCCCTCAATTGGCCCTTGCCCCGCACCCCACATACATATCTGGAAAATCTGTTGTCTGGCCCCACTGGTGAAAAATGTCCCCATCCACCCACCCCAGATGTAGAAGGGTTCCCCCACCTCTTGGTCCTCACTGACCTCCCTCCCAATCTTCCCCAGTGCCCTTTGTTCCTCCACCACCTTCTAGCCCTGCCAGCTAAGCGGGGGTTATAAGGGAAATGAGCATCTTTCTTGGCTCTGGTGCCCTCCATGACCTTTCTCTCACGTAAAATTCCTGATTCCTGAAAGTGTGTGTGTTCCACTAGGTTCCTCTCCACTCCTGCAAGCAATTTACAAACAGAAGGGGTAAGACGGTTTGAATCTGAAGGTCATTAGAGGACAGGGAACTGACAAGATAACATATCAAGTGGGTCCCCTTCATGGATAATGGTGTCACTAAGGATAATGGCAGGATTGAGGGTGGAGGATGGATTGTGGTCCAGGTGCCGAAGACTGCCATGAACGAGGAGGGGTGAACAAAATTAGAGAGAGCACAGATGAGACTCCCCCACTCCCCTGCCACCTAATTTGGGGTTAGCATGGAAAACGAGTATACCAAATTTCCCCCAAACAGCAATCACTTATTTAGCTCTGAAACGTACAATTTGGGCAGCGGTTGATGGGTTCAACTTGCTTTGCTCATGGCAGCATCAGCATCAGCTAAAGCAGGTTGAACTGTGGACAGGATCTACAGCAGTGGTTCTCAATCTTCCTAATGCCGCGGCCCTTTAATACGTTTCCTGTGGGTCACAATCCACAGGTTGAGAGCCGCTGATCTATAGTGTTGCTCCCCGATCTGTGGGGAATGTGTTCCATGACCCCCAGTAAATGCCTGAATCTGCAGATAGTACCAAACCCTGTACTGAGTTCTTGTGCTACATCTGTACATATTGCTAAAGTTTGGCACAGTAAGAGATTGACAACAATAACTAATAATAAAATACAAAAATTATAATAATATACTGTAATAAAGGTTATGTAAATGTGCTTTCTAGCAAAATACCTTACTGTACTGTACACACCTATTTTCAGACCACAGTTGACTTCAGGTAACCGTAGAAAGCAAAACCGTGAATAAGGGGTCACTACTGTATTTGCTTTTTATTTTATTTCTTGCAGTTTTTGGCCAGGGCTGGGCTTGAACCCACCACCTCCAGCGTATGGGGCCAGTGCCCTACTCCTTTGAGCCACAGGCGCCATTCTTTTTTTTTTTTTTTTTGAGACAGAGTCTCACTCTGTCACCCTGGGTAGAGTGCCATGGTGTCATAGCTCACAGCAACCTCAAACTCTTGGGCTGAAGTGATTCTCTTGCCTCAGCCTCTCAAGTAACTTGGACTACAGGTGCCTGCCACAATGCCCAGCTATTTTGTTGTTATTGTTGCAGTTGTCATTGCTGTTTTAGTAGGCCAGGGCCGGGTTTGAAATCACTAGCCTTGGTGTATGGGGCTGGGGCCCTACCCACTGAGCTACAGGCACTGCCTGCACTACTGTACTTTTAAGATGACTCACATGGCTAACACGTTAGGCTGATGGCAAGGAGCTCAGCCCAGTGTATAAACTGGGGGCTTCATTCATTTCCACAAGATTCTTCCAATAGCTGCTTAGGCTTCCTCACAGCATGGTGGGTGAATTCTAAGCACAAACATCCCAAGAAAACAAGGCAGGAGTGTATAGAACTTTTATGATTTAGCCTTGACAATCACATAGTGTTCCACCCTTTGGGATGGCGGAGAGACAGTTCTACAACAGCATGACGGACAGGAGATGTTATTCCAGACATCTTTGGAAATACAACCTGCCACACAAGGTTAGCCCGCAGAGTCTTGTTAACCCATGCCAGCCTGGTGGAAAGCACATTTAAGAGACTTGAGCAAATAGTAAGCCTTTAGAAATAGAATGGGACAAATTGAGAACTGTCAATGAAGTTAGAGTTTATTATGGTGATGTGAAGTAGACAGAGCAAGGTATTTGGACTAAAATAATGTTTAAATCCTAACTTTATCACTTACTGTATCCAACCCTGGGAAATCCAGTTAGCCTCTCTGAGCCTCAGCTCTCACCTGTAAAATGGGAATAATAAATTTATCCTGCCTACTTGACACAAATAACCTAATAGGATAATGCCGAGGTACATGATGTCAAACCCATGAAACGGTTTGCTCTACACCTTCTTAGGCCAACAATAGTTCAATGCTGATTTGGACTTTTGCTCTGAAGCAGCAGACTACAGAGGAAGACACTCTTAACTTTGAACCTGGCACCTTGGGCTTCATGGCCAGTCCTGTCATCCATTAACTGTGTAATGCTGAATATGTCCTTGAACTTTTCTGAGTTTCAGTTTTTTCATGCAAGGATAATTCCATTTGTCCTCTGTGACTTGTGGCAAGGACTTAATATAGCTTAACTCAGAGGCCTATGGTAAGGACTAAATATAGGTTAGATCACTTGGTAAATCTCACATGCTTCGGGACATAAAATAACACAAATATTATAATTATGCTATCATCTAGGTAGCTATAACTTTTTTTTAAATTAAATCATAGCTGTGTACATTAATGCAATCATGGGGTACAATGTGCTGGTTCCATATACAACCTAAAATATTTCCATCAAACTGGTCAACACAGCCTTCACAGCATTTTCTTAGTTATTGTGTTAAGACATTTATATTCTACATTTAGTAAACTTCACATGTACCCTTGTAAGATGCACCATAGGTGTGGTCCCACCAATTACCCTCCCTCCAGCCATCCTCCCCCTCCTCTTCCCTCCCTCTCCCCCTTCCCCATATTCTTGGGCTATAATTGGTTTACAGCCTTTGTATGAAAGCTATAAATTGGTTTCATAGTAGGGCTGAGTACATTGGATACTTTTTCTTCAAAAGGAAAAGTTCTTTTTATACAAACTTTAGAAAATATAACTAAACAAAGAGGAGAAAATAAAAGCTAGAAATAATTTTCTCCCTCAGATTCTCTCTCCCTTTCTCACCTTTTAGTTTTAATGTTCTAGTATTATATCACGCCCAGCTTTTTCTTTTTAGCTGAAGAAGTAGCTTTATACATTTTTTGTAATTATAAATAGTATAGCAATAAACAGGTGCATCCACACCTCTGATTTCCTTATGGAAAATTTCTAGAAGTGGATCATTTCAAGGCTTTGGAACATGCTGTACCACTGGCCCTCAAAACCTGCTGAGCCGTGTGAGCCCCCTTCAGGAAGTGCGTACGCGGCTCCGTCCCCTCTGTCCTAGTCAGCACAGATTTCTGCTTACTTGTTAATTTTTGCCAACTGATTTGGAGAAAATGATAGCTTATTTAGGAAAAGAACTATGTTTGATATGAATGATATTTACATGTTTCTAATACATTTATTGACCACTTGTATTTCTTCTTTCTTTTTTTTTGAGACAGAGTCTCACTTGGTCATCCTTGGTAGAGTGCCATGGCATCTTAGCTCACAGTAACCTCAAACTCTTGGGCTCAAGTAATTCTCTTACCTCAGCCCCTCAAACAGCTGGGACTATTAGGGCCTGCCACAGTGCCTGGTTATTTTTTAGAGGCGGAGTCTTGCTCTTGCTTAGGCTGGTCTTGAACCCATGAGCTCAGGCTATCCACTTGCCTCAGCCTCCCACGTGCTAGGATTACAGGCATGAGCCACCGTGACCAGCACACTTGTATTTCTTCTACTGAGGTATCTATATTTTTATACTGATTAATAGGAACTCTAAGTATTAAGGATGTAACGCTTCATATCAAATTTATGCTATTCAATTCCTCTCTTTCTATCTGCCATTTAATCTCAAGGTGCTTTTTGAGGTAGAGTTTTAAAATATCTTATCTCTGGCCAGCGCCTGTGGCTCAGTGAGTAGGGCGCTGGCCCCATATACAGAGGGTGGCGGGTCCGAACCTGGCCCTGGCAAACTGCAACAAAAATATAGCCAGGTATTGTGGCAGGCAACTGTAGTCCCAGCTACTTGGGAGCCTGAGGCAAGAGAATGGCCTAAGTCCAGGAGCTGGAGGTTGCTGTGAGCTGTGATGCCATGGAACTCTACCGAGGGTGATAAAGTGAAACTCTGTCTCTAAAAAAAAAAAAACAACTTATGTCCAAATCTATCAGCTCTTTCTTTTATGTTGTTCGTCTCTGGTGTCATGCTTTGCCATACTGTCAAGATTTCTGTTTTAAAGAATGTGCTTTTATAAATCAATAAATGAATTATTGAATTCATTTATTCATTCACTGAGCAAAGGCTTACTGAATGATCCCTAGACACACCATTCTAAGCAACGGAGTGTGACGCAAGCGTGCAGCTGAACTCCAAGTGAAAACATCTGTCACCGAAGGGTTTGGCCGCTGAAATAAGCACAAACCCCAAACACACCCCACTCTGTTAAAAGACCAGCTGCTCGGGGAAAGTCTTGGTCCTGGGCAGGGATTATCGTGACACCAATCAGAACTCAGATTCCTGGGTCCCAGGGCATTTTATAATAAACAAAATCTATGGAAACATGATAATGCCAAGAAATAGTAATACAAACACTTACAAATGAGAAGGCTAGAAAAAGTATTAATACCTTTTTTTTTGTTTTACCATAACAAAGAGGAATGATCAGCAATGATAGAATTTTTCATTTCATTAGTAAGTTAATGTTGCTATCTATCCCGTGGGACTTTTTTAAAGTTCCTCTGAATCCAAGAATCCCAGCAAGGAAAGAATTATACTTCTTAGGGGGTTTCACTGAGAAAGGCCTGTCCACGAGGAGGCCGGAGGTCGCATCTCGGGGTTGCTAATCTTTAACCAGAGACTCATCCACTCCAGAAGAGCCACCATGCCCTCTCGGCTGCCTCCCAACTGAACAGGCCTCTGCCGATTTTATCTGTTACACTTCACCTCTTTGTATCCCACGTTTTTCTTTTTAAGTGAAACATATTAAGTCCTCAGAAAACTAACCCTAAAAGTAAGTTCCACCAAAAGGATTGCAAAAGACTCAAGCCCACAGGACTAGGGACATTCTAGCAAAGACTGGAAGAGGGCAGAATCTTCGGCCTGCCCGGAGGTGGGGACGTGGGCTTCTCTAGGCAGAGCTCTGAGCCTCACCTGGAATATCCCCAAGCAGGTGGCAACCCAAGGAGACCGTCCCACCTCCCTTTCCTGGCCTGGAATGCCACCTGTGTGCTTCTTCCTCTGAGGAAGCGTCCCCAGGAGATGGGAAGCTACTTGTGGAGAGACATAGGCTTCTGCTCATCTTAACTCCAGTCTGGTACTGAAGGCAGGGACGGGAGGGAAGAAGCTTCCAACTAGCCTGAGTCTCTGGGGGGGCAGGGTGGGGTCTGATTTAGGATTTACATACACAGTCAGTGATTTGGGGCTGAATCCACTGTTAGCAGTTGTTCCCATCTCCTCTCCTAGCTTTAGAGTGAGAGACCAGCCTTCAGCTTCTGGGAGGAGGAAGCAGCCCAGGGCTACCCAGCGTGTGCCTGAGGGCCAGGGAAGTAACACCAGGGAGGGAACAAGGGGGAAAAGAAAGGCCCCACAGATGGCACAAATTTCTGTCTATTTCACAATTTTGTCTATGGCCATCCCTGAAGCAGAGGGCACCTACAAAGAATCTCTTCCCACTCGTATGCCTCACTACCTTAAAAACGCCGCTGAGGAATCAGCTCCTTCATGAAGCCTTTTCAAAACCATCCCCATGTGACTCAACTCTCTGACCCCCCAGCACATGGCCACACCCCAGGCCTTTCTGCTCTTCCCAGTCTTTTTTTTTTTTTTTTTTAAACAACGGAAATTTATTGTCTCCCCTTCTGGAGGCCAGAAGTTCAAAATCAAAGTGTCAGCAGAGTTGGTTCTTTCCAGAGGTGCTGAGGGAGAGCCACTCTGCACATCTCTCTCCCAGGGATCCTGGAAAAGGGCTTCAGGAGCGCCCACCAACCTCCACCTCCATGTTCACCTGGCTGTGTTCGCTTGGTGGTCTTCTAAGTCTTTTTTTTTTTTTTTGAGACAGAGCCTCAAGCTGTCCCCCTGGGTGGAGTGCCGTGACATCACAGCTCACAGCAACCTCCAACTCCTGGGGCTCAAGCAAGTCTCTTGCCTCCGCCTCCCAAGTAGCTGGGACCACAGGCGCCCGCCACAATGCCCGGCTATTTTTTTTTTTGGTTGCAGCCATTATTGTTGTTTGGCGGGTCTGGGCTGGGGATTCGAACCCGCCACCTTAGGTGTATGTGACTGGCACCTTAGCCTGTTGAGCTATAGGTGCCGAGCCAGTCTTCTAAGTCTTAATGAGCCTGCTTGTAGCTGGCCTTCACTGTCCACTGAACAGCCAGGTCCTCCACATCTGACACATCTGTGATACTCAAGATGACCCCACCCACCCCCAGGGCGACAGTGGCTGTGGGCACCCACTCCCTGTTCCCAAACAAGAATGCGGGTCAAGGCCGTGCTCCTCAGCACATAGTGCACTCCCTGTCTCCTGGGCTGGCTGGCTGAATTAGACCTGAATTTTTCTGGAAAATAATAATAATGGACCTCTTTCTCTTAGTCACTTAAACCTTGGGCCCACCTCTGCGTAGCTCCATTTCAGACTTCTCATGTTTCTAGATTTGGTTTCCCCAAGCATGTGTATACCAGTGATTTTCAACCAGTGTGCCATGAAAAGTTTTAAAGATCATGAATTAAATTACTGTCAAAAGAAGTTCAAAGCACAGTAAGTATATTCTCTTTTTTCTTTTACTCTTTAAAAAAAATTTTATACAATATATGTTTTGTTTAAAATCAACACGAAGGTACAAATTTTTAGGTTTCATTGCTTTCAATTCTAAGGTAACGTTCAAGTGGCAGTTGAGCCCTTCAGCCAGGGGCGTACTGAACACCCTCACACCGTGCCATTAGGTGAGAACTCTGATCACCCTCCCTCCTCCTCCTCTCCCTCCTCTCCCCTCCCCCTTGCCAGACTGTATTTATGTTTTATCATTCAGTGCAGGCACATAGTAGTTTATATATTGGCTTCACATTTGAGTACACTGGATATTTTTCCCCCATTCTTGAGATAGTTTACTAAGAAGAATGCGTTTCAGCTCCGTCCAGGTAAACACAATGATGTGAAGTTTCTTAAGGCTGAATGGTACTGCATGGTACCATATGCCCCAGTTTGTTAATCCATTCATGGGTCGATGGGCACTTGGGCTGCTTCCACACCTTGGCAATTATGAACTGAGCTGCAATATACATTCTGGTGCAAAAGTCCTTGTGCTATAATGATTATTGTTCTTCTGGGTAGATACCTAGTAATGGGACTGCGGGACCAAAGGGAAGTTTGACTCTTTTTTATGATCAACGTAATGTAAGTGTGCTGAGGAAGTTTAGTTACAGATTCAAGTGTGCCGTGAGATAAAAAAGGTTGAAATACACCGCTATGCACTAACAGGAAATTACTAGGTTATTTTACCCCTTTATTAGGTCATAAAGATATCAGGTACCTTTATTTATATTGTCTATGTGGATTTATTTGATAGCATAACTCAGAGGTAAAGCCATATATTGTGGTTGCAGTGTTATAAGGATTTCCTTCTCATATCCTATCTAATCCTTGAAATGATTCTGTGAGGGCAGCAGGGAGCATGATCCCACTCTTCAAGGGAGGAAACTGGAGCCCTGGCTTTCCTGCCACCCACACAGGTGCAGGCAACGAGGGTGTGCTATCCGGAAGCAACTTAAGAACCACAAAGGACACGAGTGAGGAATACCCTGATCCTGGGCGGTCCACTGATGCTGGGAATAGCACTTGGCCTTGGGGTTTCAAGTGTGGAGTCATCTCCCTCTAGCAGGGCTCCTCAGAAGGCAGGGGATTTTAGAGGCTCCTGGAAGGGCCGCATCCCACCGTTCAACTCACAGCCAGGAGACAGGAAATCCTCCTTTCTGGAGCAGGGAGGCAGTCACCGAAGGCATTGCCTTAGAACTGGGAATTCTGAATTTAGCCACACTACTTTACTTCTCTGTTCTGGGTCTAAGACACTTCAATGCACTCTTCGATTTAGTTAAAAATACAAACTATTACATTTCTCCTAGTATTGATGACCAGGTAAGTCTTACCCCCTCTTCGCTCCACTCCCTGCCTCCTGGCCCATGGTGCCACGCCCCATCTCTGTACTGATCTCCACTCCATCTGCCAGCTCACTCCTCTGTGTCCAACCCCATCCCTACACTTATGTCTTATTTTCTAAGCTCAGAAATAAATTATTCCAATCAATCTGTGCTCCTCACTGTCCATTTTATGTTTTCACAGAGGAAAGAGATTCTCTTTGAGTATTAAGACAGAGTATTAATACAAAAACAAACAAACAACTGTGTCCATCTTTTTGGCAGAAACATCCTGTTGACTTAAAGCAGGCATTATCCCGGGATGAGTTCTCGGTCCCTTTCTGCCTTGACAATCGCTCCCGAGGTGCAATGCACAATGCCACCACAGCGTGGCGCTGTTGCCCTTAAAAGCCTCGTGGATTCTGAAGGCAGCTTTTTTGCTAAGATAAACCGCCAGGATCTAGAATGTGATATTGATTTTCTATCTCCTTTAAATTAATAATAATTGGCGTTCTGAATACTGCTTAATTTTTTAGCTGTAGAGATACAGATTTGAGACTATTTGATGTCATTCATAGCATTTTTCTGAGGGAAATCTCTGCTTATAGCTAAAGTTTCTTATGAAGGTTTTTCATGAATTTAAAAGTATCCTGGGCGGCACCTGTTGCTCAAAGGAGTAGGGCGCCGGCCCCATATACTGAAGGTGGTGGGTTCAAACCCAGCCCTGGCCAAAAACTGCAAAAAAAAAAAAAAAAAAAAAAAATTTCCTGAAGCTTCAGATTATATGGATTAAATGAACATGTTAATTGTTGAGGTCCAAAAGATTAGAAGGGGAAAAAAAGTGAGTGGGCAGGAAAGAAACGTCTTAGATTTATTAAAGTACTGAGGGTGGGAGAGCGGAGTCAGCTGAAGCCAGAAGGAACCTTATTATATCCGGCTTCATAAATTATGCAGCGATAATGACTGGTTATTAAAGAAGTGTAATTAAGCCAGCAGTTCCAAAATTTAGGAGACTGTGGACCAGAGACTGGCTTCTTCACAGCTCTGCAGCAAACTCTCCTTCCCAGACCACCAGCTTCTCCCATTGCAAAGCGGCTGCCTTTGTGATTGATTGCCTTGCCTGTGTGACTCATACTAACTTCAAATGCACAACTATGGAGACCCTCAAAGACAACAGGTGAAAAAAACGTGATGCACTTCTGGCAACGTGAGACCCTTATTATTTATTTATTGTTTGGGATTCATTGAGGGTACAAAGAATTAGGTTACACTGATTGCATTTGTCAGATAAAGTCCCCTGTATGATTGTGTCCCGCCCCCAAGATGTGAGCCCCTTCTTACCCACGTTTGCCCACAAAGGTAAGCAGTGTGAAGAAATCCGGGGCCAGACCTAGGCTTGAGAATTAGTTCTGCCACAAACTCACTGTTGCCTTGAACAAGTCACTTACCGGAAGTGGCTTCATCTATAAATTGAAGTGTTCGGCTAAGCTGCCTTCTGAGCCCATTCTGATTCTGACAACACCTCCCCTGCTCCTATCTGGCCCACCTGTGACCGTCTTGCTGGTCTTCCAGTCCACAGCTGTGTCTCACACCCATAGGTGGCCGAACTGGACTATTTACTGAACTCTGGACAAAGCCTCTGTCTACTTCTGCTTTATTTCTCTCAGCCTGCAACATCCTTCCTTCCTCTCCACTGCCTTTCCAAGCTCCTTATTTCCCCTCTAAGCCCCAGGGCAAAGCCACCCCGCCATGAAGCCTCTCTGGATACCTCGGGCGCAGTCTCCTGCTCCTTCCTTTATGTTTTTGCAGCTCCTTTTTACCTTTGCTTCTCTTTAGCACCTGCCCTTTTCTATTTTGTGTTATAATGATTTCTGGAGCCTTTTTGTGCTTGAAAACCATCAGGTGACATCTGATCACCCACCCTACAGGGTCCAGCTCAGTGGCTGGCACACAGCCGAATTCCAGGAGGTGGATGACTGAGTTAAGGATGACACACGCTACACACACACTGTGTTGCGTGCACAGCATCTGGGCCTGACGTGAACACTGAGGTACAGCTGGTGGCACGCGGCCACATGCCTGCTCACATGGTGTCTTTCCTACAACTCAGGCAGGCTCGCATGGTGGTTAGCACTTGGACTCTAAGCCAGATTGCCCAAGTTCATTCCCAAGTGGCCTTGCCAGGCGTGGGAAAGTGGACTGAAGTTACAGAACCTCCCCATGCTTCTGTTTCCCACCTTTGCAATGAGGATAATGGTGGATGCACTTTATGTGGCTGCTGTGCAGAGAAAACAGATGTCTGTGCGTTACCTAACACTTGTAATGCACTCAAAAACTACCCATTGCAGGCTTGGTGCACATAGCACAGTGGTTAGGGGGCTGACCACATACACCAGGGCTGGTGGGTTTGAACCTGGCCCTGGCCTGCTAAACAACAATGACAACTATAACAAAAAAAAAAAGCCAGGCATTGTGTCGGGTGCCTGTGGTCCCAGCTACTTGGGAGGCTAAGGCAAGAGAATTACTTAAGCCTAAAAGTTAGAAGTTGACGTGAGCTGTGATGCCACCGCACTGTGCCAAGGGCGACATCTGTCTCAAAAACAACAACAATAACAAAAGCCAACCCACTGCAAAACAAGTTCTCAGTAAATTTAGTCATAATTAAAATACAATAATCTCAGGACTTCTTGCCTGGTAGCAGTTACCTTTCTCTCGTGGTGAGAAAAGCCAAACCCCCCGTGTTTACCAAGGTGCGCAGTAAGACTCCAGCTGGTTTAACTGACGTCCATGGCAGAGGGCCATGAAATGCAACGGAGACAGCTGCTCCCTGGTTGGGCTCCAGCCCTGGGTCTTCAGGGTGAACCTGAGTTTGGCAAAAGCCTTGAGAGCATGGAAAACAGATTACCTCGCTATCATTTCAGCCTGCCACCAGCCATTTGCTAAATGGCACAATTTGATATGGCGAGTGTCCTGTCCCCCTTCAGACCCGCCTGGCGCCAGCCTGGCCTCTTATCTATATGGTGTTACGGCTGTAACTCATCTGACCACTTGTGATTCTCGTCCTCTCAGTGCGGTTTGTCCTTTTATCTGGTGGGATTCAAGGACAGGAGAAGAAAGGAAAGGGAATGAATAGAGGTGAGAAGAAACAACAGCCGGGCGGGATGAACCTGTTACCGAGCAGAGTCCTGAGACAGTCTCGCTCCCGCTAGACTCCCAGCGGATGTGCTCTCAACCCCAGCTTGCTCCATCTGTATCTGGCTGCACTGTTATTTCAGAGAAAACTCATTTTCCTGTCTGATCCTGCTCTAATTTCCTGCTATCTCCTCTCTACCCTATTTCCTGGTAAAGGAATTTATTTTGAAGTTATTTTGGCCCTCAAAGATGCTGTTCTGCTTGCCCCATGGACGTGTCCCACACTACCTAGATCCAGTAAAATGGGCTGTGGCTTTGGGCAGGTATGTCTAGGTGGGGACTGGAGTGGGTGACAGAAAGGCAGGACAATGATGGAAACAGACTTGACCTGTCTTCCTGCTTCCTTCACCCACCCTATAAATCACTGCCACATCAAGCCTGAAGTACAGCCTGAGATCTCTTAGTCAAAATCTGAGTGCAAAAGGGGTATGAAATTGTGTAATCCACTTGCTTCTGGCCACAGGTGTGGAAACTGGGCCCTCGAGGGGCCAAGAAAGATTATAGTTAACACCACAAAGCTCTGCTTCTGTCAGGCACTAGTTTACCTGCTTTCATGGATAAACTCACTGCAGTCTCAGGAAAACTCCATTAGGTACATTCTACTATTTCACACACAACTTAGTTGGTAAGGAACCCGAACCACAGGCTTGCTAAGTACTAGTCCAAGGTCATCTGACCAGTGAGTGGCAGAACTGGGGTTCAAACCCAGAGCCAGCCCCAGGGTCCCAGCTGTCAGCCCACCATGCAGCCTACGGGAAGTGATCTCTGAATAGAGTACCAGACCACCTTGCTGGGGGTTTTTGTCTCCAAATCCAACCCCCTGTTTATCTGGGGAAAAATAATAAGCCCAAACCCTCAGCCTGGCTTTCTGCCCCTTCCCAGACAAATGCCAAAGTGCCTTTCCAGGCTCAGCTGCCAGCTTCTTCCAAATACACCAAATTCCAGGCAATGGTTGGCAGAGTGATGGAATGACGTGAGTGAATAAATGAAGGGAAGGAAGGACTGAACCTTCCTGGCTCACTTGGGGGTGGGGGATCATCTTCTTATTTTTAATCTATCAGTTTACTGACAATGTGTGACAATGACATAATCAATATCTCAATAAATCTTTCCAGTTTTTGCAGAGCCTGACGCTTCCCACACAACTCAGCTGGCAGCGAGTGTTCCTGAATCAAACGCTGGCTGTCCATGGTAGCAGGCGCAGCAGTAATAGAAGTGTGGTGCTAATAGACTCACCCGGTAGCAGGCACTGTCCCAAGGGTTTTTATACATACTGATGAGCCTATCTAATCCTCATGCCACCACTGTGGGGGTACATATACTATTATTAGACCCATGTTGCAGTTGAGACATTAAGAAATGACAAAAGTAGTCCAAAGTCACAGAGCAGGCATCGGAGGTGATTATGTGAACCTGGGCAGCCTGTGGCCAGTGCTCAGAGGCTTACCTCCACTGTCTGGAGAGCTGCTCTAGGGGACTCAAAGAGAGAGGTGACTGCTCCTCCCTGACTCTGAGTCCAGGGAGCAACACGCAGCTACAGACACAGGTTATATTTGCACCAAAGCCTAAGGTCAGGTGTCTACTGCTAGCTCAGCACAAAGCTCTGAAACTCTAAACAGGTCACTTAGGCTTAAACTTTTTTTTGGGTGGGGGGATAACTTTATAGTTTGATGTTAATTAACTTAAAACACTTTGAGGAAGTTAAAGTCCAAACAAGTCCATTTACAAATCTGATACTTTGTAAGTTTTATTCTTCACATAAAATATTGGCATATTTGCAAAATTTTTCTTGTCTTTATGCCTCCTGCCAGGGCTTGGGGGTCTATGAGGGATAGAAATATTCAAACTGATGCTTCTCAAAATTGAGTCATGTAGACAGAGCTCTGTTAAACAACAAGTTCTCACAGTGCTTAGCATTTATTTATATAATTTTTATTTTAATGTTACTACATAAAACTAGGAGTGAGGTTCTTATGCTTTTGGTTCTTATGCTTTTAGTTGTACACTAAATGAACTCATACCTAAATACAGTGATATGGATGAGTGAAATTCAAATGAAGAAGCATTCATTCTTGTGATGGATGTCACTTTGCTGTCACCAATTTGCTGATGTTGTGCTTGTTAGGCCAAAATGTAGGCAGTTATCATTTTTGTAGGTCATAAATGACAATATTTAAAAAATGTTTAACTGGGAGGCCATTAGGCTGGGGCAGTTCCAGTACTTTGACTTCCTATGTTAGCAAACAGAAGCCAGTGTAAGCAGTAAAATGTAACTAGAGACTATACCAATCAGAAACCTTTAGTTAACTTCTAACTAGGGGCTTTCCACTCTAACCAACTGAAAATATTTACTTTGTCTAACTTCTGTGTTCAGCCTAAAAAAGCCCATTATCCACTCCATTGGGTAGAGCTCTCTGAACCTCTTTGGATTCTGAGTGCTGGCTGATTCATGAATCCTTTAATGCTCAAATAAACTATGTTACATTTGTTGTGGCTGAAGTTTTTCTTTAAACAGTCGCAAATGATTAACTTATATGTTTCTTTCTTTCTTTCTTTTTTTTTTTTGAGACAGAGTCTCAAGCTGTCACACTGGGTAGAGTGTCATGGCATCACAGCTCACTTCAACCTCAAACTCTTGGGCTTAAGTGATTCTCTTGCCTCAGCCTCCCAAGTAGCTGGAACTACAGGTACCACCACAACATCTGGCTATTTTTTTGTCATAGTTGTCATTGTTGTTTAACTGGTCCAGGCTGGGTTCAAATCCACCAGCCCTGGGTATGTGGCTGGCACCCTAGTGCTGAGTTATAGGCGCCAAGTCATTTCATTTTTGTTGATTTGAATCTTTTAACTCTGAGCAAGAGGGACCCCTTCCTGAAGTCTCTACTATTATTATATATTTTTAGATGATGTGGTAGTATTTATAGAACCAATCCAAGTATACCCCAAAACACATAAATTAAAAACTTCAAAAACTGTTTCATCAAAACAAGAATCATTTTGTATGTTCTTCTATACTTTCTGCTATTGAATTATTCTAAGTTTGTAGGTACCAAAATCGAACCCAAAGAAGATACCTGCTAGCAAGATGAACCTGGCATGCATGACACAGGGCAGGCACCCTGTGATGACTCAATTTTCCCATCATTTTTATCCTTCCAAATTGCTACAAAACTTGTTTGTTCAGCCTTGCATGCCTTCAGTTAACAGAAATATACCACTTACCTAATATGTCCTTTTCTGTCCTTCATCATTAGGCTATGACACTTAACACAGTATGCAACTCTTAGATACTATGCTATTTCCCTATTTACTCTTAGAAACTAAATTCTTAGTCTTTAAGAATGTTATTCTAGGCTCGGCGCCTGTAGTTTAAGCAGCTGGGGCGCCAGCCACATACACTGGAGCTGGCGGGTTCAAATCCAGCCCAGGCCTGCCAAACAACAATGACAGCTACAATCTCCCCACCCCTCCAAAAAAATAGCTGGGGATTGTGGTAGCACCTGTAGTCCCAGCTGCTTGGGAGGCTGAGGCAAGAGAATCACTTGAGCCCAGGAGTCTGAGGTTGCTGTGAGCTGTGAAGCCACAGTACTCTACCCAGGGGGACAGCTTGAGACTGTCTCCAAAAAAACAAAAAAAAAATGTTACTCTATTGTACTATCAAGGTATAAATTTTGCTTTGAATATAGTGATAGAGTCTAACATAGTACAAAATGAGGATAAGACTAATGTTGTCAACCAAATGTCAGCCATATATCCCTTGAGCACATATAAAGTTAGATGATGTTATGATATTTTAGATGATATCTAGATTATCAACAGGACCGAGAACTCAGGCACTGAAATCTCAGGGTGGTGTTGGTTACAAGGTGGTCATCTAGATTACACATATGTATAATTAGCATGAACACTGAAAAGACTATTATAAAAAATTAAAAAAAGTTTTAAAAACTCACAAAACGTAAAAAAATTAGTAGAATTTTCAAATTCTCAAGACATCTGAGAACTAGTAGGGGTCTGGAGTAGATCTTATATAAATCAACCCAATTTGACCTAAAAGTAGTTGGTGGTGGCCATGTGAGGTGGCTCCTGCCTATAATCCTAGCATTCTGAGGAGGGTGGATTGCTTGAGCTCGGGAGTTCAAGACCAGGCTGAACAAGAGTGAGACCTCATCGCTTCTAAAAAAAAAAAGTAGAACAATTAGCTGGGCATTGTGGTGGGCACCTGTAGTCCCAGCTACTCAGAAGGCTGAGGCAAAAGAATTACTCGAGCCCAAGAGTTTGAGGTTGCTGTGAGCTATAATGCCACAGCATTCTACCCAGGGTGACAGAGTGAGACTGTCTCAAAAAAATACAATACAATACAATACAATAAGACAAAACTGCTTGGTTCAGTCAGTGTTCAGAAGATATGGCTTTGCCAACTATGCTGGGACAACACAAATGGATTTTCCATCATTTCCTTTAAAAAGTAAGTGTTATAACTGCATTAACAAGCATGAGTCAGTTTGTTAAAACTGGATTTAAATACAATTTTGGGGAGAGCATATCTTTCATATAAAGCAAGAACTAATTACTCTGGTTCTCTCCAGGGGAGGCTGCCTGAAATCAGAAAGCAAAGAAAACCTGGAGGTTTAAGAGTTGGAATCCTGTTGCAAATCTGGGCCTCCATACACGTGAAGCACAAGTTAAGGTAGCAACAGTGGTAATGGTGCCCTTGACCAGTCGAGAGGCCACGAGATGACTCAGCCATAATGGTGATGAGCTATTTCCCTTGCACTAGAACCACTGGGAGAGAATTTTATGCCATGGCACAGGAAAGATCCTGGCATCTGTGTTTCACTCAAGGTCAGGTGCTAAAGGAAACTAACTGGTCTTGACAAAGGAGGCTTTAAAAGCCTCTACTAGCTCACTGTCTAGAACAGCACTGAACTTGCTGGGATGAGAGTGGCAGCTAAAAGATACAGCGCTCACAATAAGGTTTGCCTAAGTCTCTGGGCACCCAGTGGCGACTGCAGATCTATGGACTTCTCAGCCTCCACACCTGCATGAGCCCAATCTTCACAATAAAGCTCTTTAAAGGTCCATACAGACTGTACTCATTAGAAAGGTCCAGGGAGCAGCAATGCCGTGGAGCATCCAGAGGGAAACAAAAGTCTCCACTCACATCAACCAGTAAAGACAATACTGTAGCACAATTCTCTGAACAAGTGTGAGCCAAGACTAAGACTTCGCTGTGAGGTCACATAGCAAAAACCAAACCAAACGAAAAACAAGGCACCCTAGCAAAGGCAGTGTGGGGCAGCCTTGTATGGGACATACAGGAGAGGATCCAGATTGTTCCAGAACCAGCAGCGTTTGCCACAAGAGCTAAAGGTGATCACTAATTTTTAAGAGAGGAAGACCCAAGGGCTTGGCTTTAGCAGCTACAACACATCAGGATGTGACATTATGTTATATGCATGTACAGATCAATATAACTAATTATGAACAGAATGTAGTATCAGTGCAACTAAAGAAAACTGCACATAGTTTTCATTACTATGGCATCAGTCATTCTCAGTTATTTTCATGAAGTCTGAGTTAGTGTTACATGTAGATATCTGCACAGGCTGCTGAAATCAAGGTCAGATATCCACACACAGTGGGCAAAACCAAAGTCAGCTGTGCCTACCTTTTGTTATCTTTACTGGACATGGCCTAAGGAGGCTGACTTCCCTTGGAGTCTGCACCATGGCTGGTTTGGGAGTCCTGGCTCTGAAATACTCAGATGACCCCACCTAGACTGCTGCATATCAACTACTAGGAAAGAATAGACGTTGCCAGACACAAAGAAAATGCGAAATGGAGCCTGTCACCATAAATAGAGGTCTTTCTGTCTTTAAGAGAGAGCTGGTAGCTAGTGGGAGAAATTAACATTCTGCCCACCCCACCTTACAGCCTGAACTCCTGGCATAAACAATTGACAAAGCCTGGGAGGCCCCACAGCCTCCGTGTGGTTCCAGCGCTGGTCACAAACACCCACACAAAACCGTCTCCACCTCCATTTTCACAGCAATAAACACACAGATCTGTAACAAGCTGCTTATTAGATGTTTGGCTAAATAACAGTATCTGATTTCCTATTCTGTAGTGAAGAGCTTTTTCTCCAGGTCACTGGATAATCTTCTCTAAACACCCTCTTTCCCTCCCCACCCACCTTCGTTGTCTACAGTAATGTCAATGTCTGGACTCTGACAGCCTGACTTCCCTGAGGAGGGTACCTTGAAAGATGAAGAGTCCTTTTGTATAAAGACAATAGCAACCCTGAGAAACCAAGGTGGCATTCCAGTTTTTCAGAAAGAAGGTACATGGGAGTGACCACTATTGGAAGTGAAATCTGTTTACATTTCAGGAAACAGAAAACTAAATCCCATCTCAGACAGTCCGGGCAGGGCCAGGAATCTAACACACATGCCAAGGTGTGGACTTCCCTAAAACTCGAGTCACTTGGGGCTTAAATGAAGTTATGTGTGATGACACACAGCCACATGGGCTAGAGGAGGCCACCATTCTAGATACCCACTTGTATGCATATGTCCACAGGATTGTGTATGTCATCCTGCCTAAGCTCTCAGCAGCTACCTAGGTGGCAGAAATGCTTTAGAAAGAAAAGTTAAGCCTTATGCCACTGCCCAAGGTGACTGTTAGCTGTTGCTGGAGCCAGACTCTGAACCCAGCTCTGAAAGCAAGTTATTTCCTCTTGCTTTGCTTTGTTAATGTCCTCTCAGAAGTTTAAATGCTACAGAAACATAAGGGATCTGATTATTACTATTTAGTGGCCAGTCTGCTTCCCTGCTAAGAGGAGACTGCCTCGTCGATTTTTAGGGAGAGGAAAAGAGGGACCTCTTCCCTCTCTTTTCTAAGGTGCCTTCCTTCCTCCCTTCCGACTGATGGGATCACCATCAAGTGGGTTTGGAAGGCAGCAAAGACCTTGCCCGCTCTCTGCTGGTATCATCCAGCCCCACCCTTCTTACTAGAGAGACCCCAAATCTAGAAGCGACTGATGTGACTTTGAAACATTCCTGGTTGCCAAGAATTTTTCCCTTTTATATAAGGTGACCAGATGTCCTGCTTTTGTCCTGATTTTTAACAATTTGCCCCACATTCCATGGTATTTTTAAAAAGTCTCGATTTTTGGAAAGAATGCATGACAAGCTAGGGAACAGTGGGAGAATGGGAAGGGAATATACGGTTTTCGGCTGCCATGTGGCTATTTCGCCAGGATATGAGTTTTATATTATTTTTGTTAATTTCATAATGTTAAACTTTAATAATAACAAATAATTGTTGAGAACTGATTATTGAGAACTGCTTATCAAAGATCGCATTGTTGATCAGTTGTTAGAATTCGACCACCATTGTTTGGACTTAATGAACAATGGCATTTTTTGGCATTGGCAACCACGAAAACATTTTGTAACTGTCTCTCACACCATACACATCATACTACGTGCTAGTGCTAGTTAAACAAGTGATGTCAACAAATCAGCTATTCAGATAATTTAGGTAAGAATTTATTTATTTATTTCATGAATTTAGCAGACAGTACTCATATTATTTGTATTTTATAGTGGCGGCAAAAAGTCTAGTGCTGGCCTCGAAAGTGACACTTACAACTTACGAGGTATCATTATTAAAAAATATATATTGATAAGGAAAAGGTTAAATCTTGGGCATCAGCAAAAATCACAATAGAGAATAAATGGTTAGAAATATTTCATCATTTTGAAACAAGACATGTTCCATACAATAATGCACTAAAAATTGTGGGATACGAGCTGTCCTTACCAGGAACTAATGCTGTGACTGAACATGTTTTTTCTACGGTAAATAAAGTGTGGACATCAGAAAAATCACAATTAAGTGTTGAGACTTTGAAAGCCATTTTATGTGTGAAATATAATTTAACAAATTCTTGTGAAAAACTTCATGACCTTTTAAACAACAACAGCAATCTACTAAAAAATATTCACTCAAATGAGAAATATGCCAAAGTATAAAATAATACTATACATAATTTTTTTGTTTGTTTGTTTAGCCAGGGCTGGGTTTGAACCCGCTACCTTCAGCATATGAGGCCAGTGCCCTACTCCTTTGAACCACAGGTGCTGCCCTATACATAATTTTTTTAATGTATTATATTTGTAAATTGTACTTATGTTGAACTTAAAATATATATATTACAATACTATTTTTGTGTTCTATGAAAATTTTTGTTGCTCCATATAGACCAAATTTTTAATTAAGAACCCCCACCCCATCAGTGGTGTCCCGCTTTACCAATGTTAAAATCTGGTCACCTTACTCTAAACTGACATCATGACACAATTTCATTGAATGATTTCATTACTGGGAATGAATGTGGACCCTGAATGTCTTGCCTACTTGGTTTTTGTTTGTTTGTTCTCAAAGGTAATCCTCTAAATGTTGTCATGAGAGATAACTGTGACCATAATTGTTTCTAGCATGTATAGATTTAGTTTTAGCTATCTGTTCCTGATCCTATCAGTCACTGACTAGGAATATTCACAACGGAATCACTGTGGAGATTAAATCGACAGTACATGCAAATTGCCTCGCCATAATTTGAATGTGTTAGTAACAGTCCTCATTGGTATGAAACTGGTAACTGCTCCTACCTGTCCCTCTTCTGCATCTTTATATCAATTAGTACTATTATCTAATAGTAAAGGAGTTACTGAGGCTTTGTCACTAAAAAACACTTTTCATTCCTCTAATTCTCAACTTATAACAGTATCCTCTCTTATAACACTGCTCTGAAAATTAAGACAAAACAAGAGAGAGAGAGAAATCATATAAAGAACTTAGAATGGTGTGTGGCATATAATAAACACTTAATAAATGATAAGCACTGTTACTGGGACTGAGGATTTGCGGGCCTGATTAGATCCCCTTACGAATGACAAGGGTCAGTCGCAACCCATGTGATTTAATGCTAGCCTGATCCCTGGCACCAGATCCCTGGCACCAAGCTTGATGACATTTCTACAATAGATTTCTAAATTATGCTTATCCTCAGGTATTATTTTTAAAGATGCAGGTTTGGGAAATGCATGGTCTAGAAGGGGCTACCCATCGCCTCCATGCCCATGGTCTCATCAGCACTCCTACCCAACATGGTCATGCCTTAGAACGCTGCTGAGCGCATGCAGTAATCAGACTGGAGCATGAAGAAAGTCTATTTGACAGTGCGCTCCTGGAAGCTCAGTCTGATGCCTTTATCTGAGTCACAGATCAGAGATAGAGGTAAATTTTAGAAAATGAATGGCTTGATGATGAACAGGAAAATAGCAACAATGAAGGATGACTCATATGTTTTGGAGCATCTTCTGAGTCCTTTACCTACCTCGAATACAGTTCAATTCAGATTCAAGGTGCCACTCCCAAAATAACTGATGGATCCATTTGTGCAACTAGGGAGGGAAGAAAAATAGCAAAGAGAATTCCAACCTGTGTGTTTCTTTCATGTGTGGCTAAAGTGTTCATTGTTAAACTCTTTCCCTTCAGATTCTCCTGGTCACTCTCTTCTCCTACACAACAATTCTTCACATGGAGTCACTTTCCTCTTGTCTGCTCCCTCTGAATCCGTTATTCTTCCTTGAGATCCAGTCTGCACAATGTTTTCATAGCACATTCTCTCATCCAGGCAGTAAATCCCTCCATGCCCCAGTTCAGCTTGTGCATACAGTGTAGGCTGTTGACAATACATGGGCAAAATCGCTCCCTTCAAACTTATTCTACATTTCTTAGGATACGTGAGAGAGAGTATCCTGCCTTTTGAAAGAGATACTAATATTGTTCTTCTAATCTCCTCCCCACTTGAACAATTTCCATAAGAATTCTGAGGCAGGAAACCTACATGGGCGTTCCCAGGTTAATCCCAACACAGTTAAAATAAAGATCTGTTATTAGGAAACTTATTTATGTGTTTTTTTATGAGTCCGAAGGCCCTTGTTTCATTACTGTCTATTCAGTGCACAGAATCTGTGGGGGATGATAAAGAAACATGCTCATTATAAACTCAAATTTACATCCATCCTGCCTATTACTTCAACTTTTATTAGAGTAAGATACGACCATCTGAAACCACAGTTTCATGATGAAGTGTGCTTTCATTTGCGACATGGTGGCAGGAAATCACTACTTGCTGTTAGTTTATGTGTGTAGTGAAGAATGGAACCATGTCACTTAGTGGATTCCTAACAACCTAAATAACATGAAATTCTCTTAAGAAAGTAAATTGCAGCTTACCTATCAAGCAGTCATTTGCCAAATCACATTTACAGTCTCTTGCTCTCTCTCTGTTCCTTTTATGGAGATGAGAGACAAGGGGAGAGAGGCAGAATCTGTGCTAAAAGCAGCAGTTGGTGAAACAAATCATAAGGTAAATTATATTATAGCTAAGAAACTGATACTCAGTTATTGAAATTTACATCTAAACTACTTTAATATCTTTAAATGAAAAGTGAAACAATACTGGTCTTGGATGTTAAATAATAAATATTAGCCATTTCTCATTTGTCATTCACCAGAAAATCCCGTAATTAACTCAGTTAGACTGGAACATTTCAGGGTCTCATCAGTGGAGATGAAAATAAAATATTTTGCTGAGTGGGTAAGCCAAGTAAGGGGTTTATTATTCTCTATAAATGAGATAAAATGGAGGATATTCTCAATAACTTCCTCAGCCCCTCTGCTGGAGAGTCCTTACCTTTAATTTTTTTGTCCCTTCCATTCTTCTATCCTACATAGCATAATGTATACATTATGTAGATGAATATCATATATAACAAGGGTGCAAAAAGGCTGTACCTTAACTTGGTCACTGATGATTAGATAAAATCTAATTCACACTACTGTAAAACGTGAAATAAATAAAGCAGTTAATCTGGAGCGCACCATTAGAGACACTGAGTCTCTGTCATCTCTGATGGTTACTCTTTTGGAGGTATCAAGCTCATTCCCAGGAACTTTAGCCTTTAAAATTTATAGCCCCAGATATCTACAGAACCTTTCATCCTAACAAAACTGAATACACATTTTTCTCATCGGTACATGGAACATACTCTAAAATTGATCACATCTTAGGTCATAAGTCTAACCTTAGTAAATTTAAAAGAATAGAAATTATTCCATGTATCTTCTCAGACCACCATGGAATAAAAGTTGAACTTAGTAACAACAGGAATTTG
>CAUYTI010055631.1:0-12622 GCA_963575145.1 Galago senegalensis | reverse complement strand
GTCATGGGGTACAGTGTGCTGGTTTTATATGCAATTTGAAATATATTCACCAAACTGATTGACATAACCTTCATGGCATTTTCTTAGTTATTGTGTTAAGACATTTATATTCTACATTTAGAAAGATTCACATGTACCCTTGTAAGATGCACCATAGGTGTGGTCCCACCAACACCCTCCCTCCACTCATCCTGCCCCTTCACCTCCCCTCCCTCTCCCCTTTTCCCATATTCTTGGGCTATAATTGGGCTACAGCTTTCATATGAAAGCTATAAGTTAGTTTCATAGTAGGGCTGAGTATGTTGGATACTTTTTATTCCATTCCTGAGATACTTTGCTTCATGTCTCCATGACTTTGCTCTCCCACCCACAGTGTGTGAGTATAACCTGCTCCAGATCCTCACTGCATTTTTTATAATAGTGGTTGTCACTGGGGTGAGATGATATTATCTCATTGTGATGATATGGATTTCCCTAAAGACTAATGCTCTTGGATTTTTTTAAATGTACCTGTTGTCCACCTGTGTGTGTGTTGGTTTATTTGTTTTGAGGAATGTCTGTTCAGATCCTTTGTCCATATTTTAGTCAGATCATTTGTTTTTGCTGTTGTTTGAGCTCCTTAAGTATTCTGGTTATTAATCCCCAGTTGGCTTGTAGCATTTTCCCAATGTTTTCTTTGACTACTTATATACATGCATGTCTCACATTTAAGCCTTTAGTCTACTTTTTAGTGTTCATATATGGTAAAAGATGGAGGATCTAGTTTTATTGTTCTGAATATAAACACCCAATTTTCTCAGCATGATTTATTATATCTCTAATGTATGCACTTAATGCCTTCGTCAAAAATTAGTTCTGCTATAAGTGCATGGATTTATTTCCAGGTTCTCTATTCTATTCCATTGTTTTATCTCTTTTTATGCCAGTTTTTTGTTATTTTGGTCACTATGGCTTTGTAATATGATGTGAAATAAAATAATGTGATGCCTCCAGCTTTATTCTTTATGCTAAGGATTGATTTAGCTATTAGGGATTTTCTGCAAATCCTTACAAATTTTAGAGCCGTTTTTTTGTATTTCTGTGATGAATGTTATTTGTATTTTAATAAGGATGGCATTGACTCTATAGATTGTTTTTGGTCTTTCAAGATATTTTTCATAATCTATGAACTACACAATATCTTTCAATCTATCTGTGTTGTCTTTCATCGGCAATTTTATACTTGTCTTTGTGGAGATCTCTCACCTCCTAAGTTAATTGTTAGTTATTTTTTGTAGCTTTTGTGAATGGGATTGATTTCTTGATTTCTTCTTCAGACTGACGGCTGTTAGTGTATAGAAATGCTAACTAACTTTTGTACGTTGAGTCTGTGTCCTGCAACTTTACTGAATTCATTTATGAGTTCTAAGTGTTTCTGGTGAAGTCTTTGAATTTCTTTAAACATCTGATCACATTCTCTGCAAAACAATGATCATTTAACTTCTTTTTTTCCGATCTGGATTTTTTCATAATTTGTTTTCTCTTTATGGACAGTCTCTACTTAATAAGACATAGCCATCACATCTTCCTTTACTTTTCTATACATGGTTTACTTTAATCTTTAAATACATATCAAATGGCATCTAGAAGTCTTCATCTGTTCTATACAATATCTGGAACCTTTCAGTGGCCGTTTCTGTGGCCTATGTTGCCCTCCATAATAAAACATTTTCTTACATCTATCACCTTAGGGTAGAATGGAACTGTATTTTCGGTTTGGGGTTTTTCTTTTTTCCCTCAGTGTAATGTTTTTGAGAACTGCCAACGTTGTTGTAAGGATAACTACATTTTAATCTCTCACTCTTTGGATTTATTGAGGAGAAAGAATGTGAACTTCATGTTGTTATGCAGAGGACAATAAATTTTTGTTGGCAAGATCATAAATTAATCTTTTGGAATGAATCAGAAACATTTATATGTGACTGACTGGATATTTACAAAGGACAATTGCTTTTAGAAAAAAAATCACCAATATGGGAATAATAGACCAGTTATTGGCATAGTAATGCTTAATTCAGACTAAAGTTTAGAAAACACTCACACTTCAATCAGGTCCTTAACATATGCAAGTAGGATGCCCAATTTTGTACTACGTGGTATAATAAGCCAGTGCTACTCCAATGCAATATTGAGTATTCATCTATTACTGCTATTGAAAAATATAGTGATCTTCAGAAGCTTTAAATCATCCTATGGACACAATACGAGGACTGATTTCTGTGACCTGCTGGAAGACGTATGTCATCTATTCTGACTGCAGTCACCTGCCTACAATTCATACTCTAAGATATATGTTTTCATTTTTTTAATACAAACTGTTAAGAAGCACAGAAAACTCCATTTCACTTAGCTCAACCAAGGACACTTTAAGACCTTGGCTTCCACAGTAACTTTGGCATAAATAGCTGGAAAGGCATTGGCGTGATGATGAAGGATATGTCAGGAGTTACAGAGAGGACCATCTTCTTGATAGATGTTGTTCTTTAGATATAAAACTATCAGGAACAAGTTGATATAAAGCCCAGTGGCTCCAGTAAGGTATGCATACACTGTTTCTCATTTTTTAAAGAAGTAGCTAAATATATTTTAAAGCAAGTGAAGTACTAAGGACTCAGAGTTCAGCTCAGGTTTGAATCCTTCATTTAAAAGGAGAGTGGTGGGAGCCATGTTGGAATCATATAAGGTGTGACTGCTCAGAGCCCTAGTATTTCAAATGCCTCATTATACTTACGAATAAATGGGGTCCACAAGGTCACACTGCTTGTTGACAGCAGAGCTGGAGCTGCAGCCTGGGTTTCCTGATCCCAAATCCTATGCTTTTGCTCTGAAAACATACTATATTCCTTTAAAAATCCTACAACTCCTTACACCTACAGAGCTTATTCCGAGACTCCTGCTCCCTTCAAAATTATAATAACTATTTCTTAGGCTTTTCAGTTAGTGAACTGTAGGTAAACCCCTCCCAAAGGAAAATAAGACAATATTTCTTACTGAGATCAAAACAGTAAAATTGTGAAATTTCTAGCTCCTTATCCTTACCAGACCCCTGCAAGTACTATTCCAATAAAATCACCTTAAGAACAGAAGAAACAAAAAAATGAGGGGAGAAAAGAAATGTCGAGTCCAAAGAACCATTACTAAAGACGGTGAAGCTGTTGAACCTCCACTTCCTACTCCACTACCTCCGTCACAGGAAGATTTGAGCCAACTCTGAATTTCAACTCCAATCTCTGTGAGAGGCCGAGGATGGGCTCACTGGAACGGGACCCCTCTCGTCTCTGCACTGCTGTACTGCCAGTTCAATGGCTCAAAGGCAGCTCCTTGAGTTTCTAGGCCCTCTGGGATTCCAGCTCAGCCTAGAAAATGTCTACGAGGTCCTCAGTCCCAGTGTCTTAGTTTATGTTGCCGTAGACTGAGTGGTTTAAACAGAAAACATTCATTTTCTCACAGTCCCATTGGCTGGGAAGCCCAAGATCAAGGCACCTGCAGCTGGGGCGTCCAGGAGAGAGCCACCTCCTGGGGTGCAGGGGGCTGTCTTCCCATTGCATCCTCATGCAGCAGAGACAAGGACAGATCCCAAGATCCCCTTCCATCTTCCCTCTTTTTATTATGAGGACATTAACCTCATTTATGAGGGCCCCACTTCCTGACCTACTTACCCCCAAAGGCCTCATCTCCAAATACCATCACACTGGAGATTAGATTTCAATATATGAATTTAGGACCAACATAAACATTCTTCCGGTCTGTTCCAACCCAGGCTGGGGTTTCACACCTTACTGAGTTTTGTTGTCTATATGTTATTTCTTTGTTTTGCCTTCCTGATCATAGTCACTACCTCATAAAAGCACAGATTTATCAATCAGAATGTATTATCAACACCCCGACTTTTCCCCTGAATTCCTACTTTTGAAGGTGGTCTCCGTTCGTATTACCTGTGTACTGTATGGGGGTTCTCATGCTGACAGTGATGGGTTTGTCAACTGGGAACTCACAGAGCAAATCTACCACTGCACTCTAGTCAAGGGACACAGTAAAGTCATTTATTTGGCCATTGAGAAACTCAGTGTCGAAATAAAATTATCACATTTTCATCTGTGGATTCCACGTTTGCTAAGGCTATAGTTTATACACCTCACAAGCACAAAGAGCTTTGAAAATTTTCAAGTGTAAGTTGCCTACTCATTCACCTTGGAGAGACTTACTAAGTGCCAACTCAAAGCAAGAGCTGGGGAAAGGAATTACCACAGAAAGTCACACGCCGCAGAGGGAAACCAAGCCTTTGAAACAATCTGTGAATCAAGATCTGTCCCATTACAAAAGGATTCACAAAAGGATTTAGAAATAAAAGAATGACATCAAATTAAAGTCTGAGCCTTACACTGTTGGAAGGTAGAGATGAGTAACAGGAACAAAAAGAGAACAAACCAATAAAGAAGTGAATGTCTCTTGGCTTTCAATATGGTCAAAATAAAAATTTTAAGTTAATGTGAGAAACTGAATTCTCTCGTGCTGCATTTTCTAGAGTACATTGAGTCAATGTTGTAAACTCCGCTTTAAAGACTAAAGAGAGGCAGGTTTTCGTTCAAGCTTATTATGTATGGTATTAGAATTTTACTATTGTGCTGCTGTTGTGCACTCAAACAGTGTCACTATTTGTCTAAAATATGCCTTCATATAGATCTATCTGATCTGACAGCATCATCCTTCTCACTATAACCATCAAGTTCCAATTTGATTTCACCATTTAAGTGGAAATTGGTTTCTTAATGAAAAAATGCTTGAAAATTGAGTCAATATAATTCCTGTGAAAAGTCATTTAACAATGCAAGATTCAGCAATGCTCTTGAGTTGGCAGAAACCTCTGCAGGTTGCTTTCCAGGGCACCAGGGATTCTGTTTTCATTTTCCACTCATTCAGTGTATTTGCTTTTGTTTGGGTTTCACTTTATTTGCTGTTATCTTATCAGTCCATTTTACAAACCTAGCTATTAAATACAAGTACTAGCAAACACAAGCCCTTGGTAATGGGAAAATGAATTGTATAATTTCTTCTAACATTTCCTTTTTTAAAAACAACTCTTCATACTTCTAACCTTAAAGGAATGCTAAGCAACAAGTCACCTGTACTCAAAGCAGAAAACGGGAGTATTCCACGAAAAAGAAGAATTCTATTATTCAAAGGAGAGAAGAACAAGCGTGGCGGCAAATTAACAAGCAACACCAAACGTAACAGCCTGTATTTTAAAAAGTCTCCCTGATTCCTTTCCCATTTGCCGCATTCTCACATTCCCAGGCTCTGGAGGGCGACTGAAGGGTGGCAGAATGACCCCCATCTTCTTCCAAATCGCCCATATTTCATCCTGACAGAAGAGGGCACCTGGGAGCAACAGGTCATTTTCCTAGTTGGTGTAAGACCGGGTATCCCAATAAATTTTTTCTTGTCCAAGTACATTACAATTTGACTTCACCTTTGTCCTTAGCCAGTACTGGCTGCTTTTTGCAGTCTGTGCAAGGGCCCTGCGGTATGTGCAGAAATAAGCACAGGAGAACATTGCGCGTCACTGTGGTCTTGGTACAGGTCGCCTGACTGGCAGCTCGTTTTCTCCAGAGTCGGCAGGATTTCTGGCAGAGACGGTGTCAGAGACAGTTCTGCTCTCACGGCTCCCACTTGATGAGCTGCTGCTTTTCACTTGGCACTAACATGGCATTAGTGTTGGGGATGTTTCATTTCAGTGTCCGTGATGGTGTTGCTACCTAAGACCGAGGCAGATTAGTAAAGATTCTCGGAGGGCTGGTTACTTGGTTGTAAGCAGGAGTGAGGTGACTTTGGATTCTTTTATAATCCAATTTGCCAAACTCTTTAGATAATGATGTAGTTTGGAGGGTTAGTGACAAGAAGGAACAAAGACACGATACCAGTTTAGACGTATGTCTACAATGCCTGTAGCGACTGTAATTAATAATATTCTTATTTAATGTTAAAAGTAACAATTTTAACAGATTATATGAAAGATAATTAAAAGATGTGTATATTAAAGATAGTTTATATTAAAAGCACTATTTTGATGGTAAATAAAAATTATGTTATGTAATAGTGGTCGATATTTCATTTTTAATAACCTATTCATTTTTGAATAATTTTAGATTTTCAAACACGTTCCATAGTAGAGTGCTCCCAGATGCCCTCACACGTGTTACATCTTTCTCCTACAAAGTAGAGCTCAGAGTCAGAGAGTTCCATATAAACCCATGCAGGGGAGATGGTCCGAGCCTAAACTCGCAGAGACGAGAGGGCTTCTGTCAGTTTTTAGAAACGGAGGGAGTCAGTTCCACAATGAATGTCAGGGTCAGAATGAGGTAGAGGAACTAACCTGAAGGTCACTTATGGAATCTGCTGTCCCCATAAATGAGGAGCTAACAGGAGTACAGAGCTGCTGGTGTCATGAGGAAAAGGCAAAGATGAGTGATCGGGGCGTGGACGCAGTTTCCCCAGCAGAAGATTTTGCCTGTTTTCCATAACACAGTCAGTTTTCAGACTGAGAACCATTTTCCAAAGAAAAGACTGGCTCCTTAGGAAGCAGGAGCCAGAAAAGTCAGTGTTTAACACGTAAAGTAGTAATTTCCCCAGTTCTTCCAGAAAGAGAACTATATCCATTTACTGAGGGAGCCCTGCGCTTACAGAGAACAAATGCTGAAAACATTTGGGGGGTTGCTGAATGGTGTTTATATGTGGAGCACACTGCATTCAAATCTGGCTCCAAATATCTCAGCTTTTAACCATCACCCACTTGCCAAATGGTGAAAGTGACCCTCTCTTCCTCTTCACTCTATTCCTGCTTTTTTTCCTTCTATCGGTTTCTCTCCGACTGTGGAAATGCCTGCCTTTGGCATTTTGCTTTCTATTCTACCCTGGATTAAATAGATGTCTGTAGGGGAGGGCAAGTGTCAGTCTTGAGCAGTAGCCTTGGTTCAAGTGCTGTGCTAGGTCTTTTACATATTTGATTATTTAAGGGTCTTATCAACTTATCTTCTTCATTGTATGAAAGGAATGCCTAGAAATGTCGTTACCACCTGACACCCTCTGCAACCAGGCTGCCTGGGCTCAAATCCCAGCACTGCATCTTCCTGACCCCATAGAAATAACAGCCCCAAAGATGATACACGTGTTTGCATTCATTGTTTGTATTTTCTCCATCTTACTTTTTAATATATAAATCATTGTAAGTGGTTCATTATTTGCAAGATAGAATAAAAAGTTGTCTTTTCATTGCTTTTTCCAGACCAGTGACAACTAGTAGCAACAGAAATTCCTTCAAATAAAAGTGCATTGTCTTCCTTGTTTCATAGAATACAAAAGGAAAAAGAAATGGAACGCCCCCAGAGATGCTCTGTCCTAATCCCTGGGAACTGGGACGGTTTGATCTTACATATTCACACGTGCCAGTGTGATTAAGGAGTTTGGACTTCACACATTATCCTGGGTTATCCAGTGAGCATAATCTCATCACGTGCATCCTCTTAAGCAGATAAACTTTTCTTCCTGGGTCAGAAAGGTGAGCCATTGAGGACTTCTAAGATGCAAGACGAAGGCAGAAGGTGAAAAATGCAGAGTTCCTCTAGAAGCTGGGAACACCAGACATTCTTTCCAAGGTCTTCCTGAAGGAAAGGAGCCGGGCTCGTGTCTTGATATCAGTCCAGTGAAGCCAGTGTCAGATTTCTAAACTTCATAACCAGAAGAAATTAAATTTCAGACACTAAGTTCATGTTAATTTGTTATGGAAATAATAGAAAATAATTCAAAGTGAGTCTGAACACGCCTGCAGTAATCTAAGAGAGAAAAATATTTACATTTTTTGTTTACTTTAGAAATACACCAAAATCAAAGACGACAATGTGTTATCATTTGAGAAACAGGCACAACCATGTGTCCCTCTGTGTTTGCAGCTCTTGAATTCAATTACGGAGAAGAATCAGTTCCATACTAGGCAGGTTTTTCAAACAGGTTTTTACTTAAACTGCTTTGAAGACATTCAGCTCTATTGTCTTTTAAATTTGTCAAGGTTTGAATAGCTGTAAAAATGGAAATATTCTTCATAAAAAATTAAAAATAGCAAACATCAAGATTCATTTTTAAAATAAAATAGCTGCTTATTAATTATATCAAGTTATTCAAAATACTCCAGCAATACCAGGAAAAACTGGTCGGCATGAAGACATGGACTGGCCATTTACCGTTATTCTAGTCTGTGCTATAATCCCGTCTCTTCAAGCCTAATAGCCTCCTTCTGTCCTGATAAGAATGTAACCCACTGTACACAGAGTTTGTCTCAGCTCATTAAAGGGAGAAGAACTTACTCCCGCAAATTTCAACATTCTCAGCACTCTGTTTCAAGCAAAGCTGAAGAACACGCACAAACATAATTTTGTTCTTTTGGGGAGAGGTTTGTGGTAGTTAGTAAGGTCAGTAGTTATAATCTCCTTAGCTTCAATACTCTGTTTTAAAAAATATCTTGGCAATTTCTGTGTATCTGTATAACAACTTGGAAATAAATCATGACACAATGTAAAAATCTTCCTCTGTTAATTAAAAAACAAACCAATTCCATGAAAACATTTTTTTCTACAGGGGGGAAAAAACCACCCATCCAGCATTTGTGCTAATTATCCTGTTTCATTTGAAACTGGAGTGAATCATACAATAAAAGACCATAAAGGGTTAACATTTTTTCAATTTTCCTTTCCACGGTTTTGTTTTCAAATTATTTCAAACTGTTAGAATAAATTTTGTTTACAGCAGAGAAAATAAGACAAATTTTGGAGGAAGAAGTAATTTTTAAATTTAAGTCTTAAAGCTTGAATAAGATTGCAGCAGGTAGAAATTAGGAGAAAATTGCAGAGAACAGCTCAAGAAACAGATGATTATGAGGAGAGCTCTGCTGTTTGCTGATTACCTGCTCCGTCTGGGGCTGCGATTGGATTTTCCCACATCATTTGCTGATACTTATTTTTTAGAACAACACTAAAAGTTGGGTGGAATTACCTCCGTTTTGCAAATAAGGAAACTGAGTTCATGACATTATAAAATATCATCCATGGTCCCCAATCAAATACTTGAACTGTAAATATAGAACAGAAATATTTCATCCAAGTCTATTAGCATCAAGGGCAATGTCCCCTCCACTGTGAAGCGGGAGATTATTTGTTATTAATTTACATTGTGGTTGTTTTCTATTGTATATTTGTTGGCAAAGCATAGACTTTGTGCCACTGTAGTGATATAAAGTCTCATTTTTAAATAAATATTCAAAAGCATAAAGTGAGTCTCTGGTCTAAAAAAGAAGCTAGAAAGCACGTGTTTAACTGATACACAATTATAGCCTGATTGTGATGGTGATATTCAACTCCAAAAACTGCGTTATGCTTCAGTCCGTTTACCAATCCTGGCCCCCTCCCCCCCCTTAGCATTCAGCGTCCCACCTGACTCCTGCTGCACTGAAGGCTGGGGTCCCCCTCCACGTCCTGAGGGAGACACTTCAGCATAAAGTCCACTTCATCCCAATGGACCTGCTTGACAGAGAAATGTCTTTGAAAAATTGAATCTACCCCAAACTTTATAATTTCTCAGGATGCTATGCAGATATATGAAGTGATTAAATTTCCTCCTACTATTTGGAGTTTCTGTGAATGCTAACATTTTATGCACTTTATGGGGACCAGCATTCAGGGAGGAGAACTGTGTTATTCTGTATCTCAACCGTATTTCAAATCATGGCATCAGCATAAATTGTGGGATTTTGTGATGGGACTTTTTCATGAGAAACCTAAAAATAGGCGGTGGTTCACGTCCATAATCTCGGCACTCTGGGAGGCTGAAGCAAGTTAATTGCTTGAGCTCAGGATTTTGAGACCAGCCTGAGCAAGAGCAAGGCCCCACCTCTAAAAAATAGCCAGGTGTTATGGCTGGTGCCTGTAGTCCCAGCTACATGGGAGTCTGAGGCAAGAGAATCACTCCAGCCCAAGAGCTTGAGGTTGCTGTGAACTGTGACACCACAGCACTCTACCCAGGATAACAAAGTGAGGCTCTGTCTTAAAAAAAAAAAAGAAAAGAAAAAGAAAGAAAGAAAAAAAAAAAGAAACCGAAAAATTCAGATGATTTTTTTTTGTATAGAAGAAATGTGTTAATTATTTTGAGAAGTATGATACTGTAATCTCAGCTGACCTCCACGCCCCACTTAGGATGAGGTGTTAGAATGCAAAGCAGATCTAGTCAAGGACCTCACCAAAACTCAGTCCTTCCCCGGGCCACTCCATTTCCACTACAGTTGTTTGTTCTAGGAAGTGTAAGAACTGACAGCCTTTTCATTGTCCACCAGGGAATCACACTCCAAGGCTCCAAACACCATCAGCACGAGGAAACTTCTCAAACATGAAGCAAAGTGGCTGAGTATCAGGCTGTCCACGACACACACACTGATCTGACTCCCACACGTGGAGTCGGCTTGTTCAAACTTGAAGCAGAGATTTTCAACCGGCGTGCCGCGGCACACTGGTGTGCAGTCAGGGGATCTTAGGGATGCCATGAAAAATTTTAAAGATCATTAATTAAAATTATTTTTGAAAGAAGCTCAAAGCATAGTTAGTATATTCTATTTTTTTTCTGTTTTCCGGTCAACACAATTTAAGTGTGCCACAGAAGTTTAACTACAGGTTCAGAAGATTGAAAAAAACACTGACTAAAAGAATGTCCTGAAAATCCAGCTCTTTCAGCCTAAATATTGGTTCTGAAATATCACCTAAGACACTCCTTAGTTGCAAATTTCTCTGTTGGTAATTAATCTTATGTACCTAAATATGAGTCCAGGATTTTGGATTATTTTGGAAGAACCAACTTCAAACAGATATCATACATGGAAAAACCTGAGCTTCCATTCATTCATTCCAGTCTCTGTCTTGCCCTCCCCTTTCTCACGCACTCACAGGTGCGTCCAAACTCCTGGCAATGTCGTTTCTGATTACCAAAAAGGAAATCTGAACCCTGGGTGACTAAATTTCAACCAGCCTATTTTCTGGAGGTTAAATACTTGACACCATTTAGCAAACTGCTGCCCCCAAGTTTCCAAGGGCACCTTCAGACTCACAGAGGCAAACTGACAAAGTATGTCATTTCTCTCCAGAGACTCAGTGCGTCCTGCCGTAAACATTCGTCTAATGGCTGAGCTATATGACAACCCTCAGACCAATCTGACTGCAGAAGGCATATTTGAAACCTCCAGAAAGATCAGAAAGGATCTAGAAAAGTCAATAATTTTCAGCCTCTAAGTGACTGTTTTTGAGTACTTGAGCAGAATACTATTGTGGTTTCAGATGAATTAGACAGCCTTTCTTCCTAGCGTCTCACAAGTCTCCAGCTGTTAAATTTGAGTATCAGTTAGAGGTTGACACATTGTCAATATTCAGTGAAGCTGAAAAAATAGTTTCCTTAATCTAAAAGTAAATTTTTCATTTATAATAATGATCTTAATATTAAAAATAGATTTAAGCTATAACTTTGATAAGTTTTATATATCCACTATTATTATGATATACTTGAATTACTCTACAATGTGATATGAATGTAATAGTGTGTCATGTTTTCTGAGAAGCTAATACCTTGGGTATTAATTTAGAGCATAAAAATTAATTTACAGCAAGAATAACAAGACATGGAATGTAAACTACAATTAAGAGTGTCAAAAGCTTTTACTAATTTATTTGAAAATAATTTCAAGTTGAACAGAAAATTTGTAAAAAAAAAAAAAAAAAACTGCTATACTCCTCTTCCCCAAATAAATTAGCACATGTTCCTTACAAATAAAGACAATCTTCCACCTAATCCAATGTGAAAATTGAAATAACTTCCATATATTACCGATGTTGTGGTTTTTCCCTGGCATCCTATGAGGAGTCTCAGATTCAACTTGCTAATTATTAACAACATTCACCTGATCACCTGGTAATGGGGTCTGCCAGGCTTCTCCCTGAAAAAGACCCTGCCTTTTGTAAGGAATAAGTATTTCATAGGAACTTACTTTGAAGAAGTCTAAAAATCTAATTTCTTGTTTTTAAAAATAAATTGTATTGTGTATGTTTAAGGTAAGTGGCATGATGCTGTAAGATGCACACGGACGGTACAACTAACAGTGAACACTAACATATTAATACAGTGAGCCCGAGCTTCTGTTTGTGTTTCTGTGGCAAGAGATGTTAACACATCCTCATCTGGCATAAACCCTGCACACAGCACAGCCTCACACCTACGGTCCTCACCCTGCACCTACATCTCTAGGAGTCTCTCCCCTGATACCTACGGTCCTCACCCTGCACCTACATCTCTAGGAGTCTCTCCCCTGACACCTACGGTCCTCACCCTGCACCTACATCTCTAGGAGTCTCTCCCCTGACACCTACGGTCCTCACCGTGCACCTACATCTCTAGGAGTCTCTCCCCTGATACCTACGGTCCTCACCCTGCACCTACATCTCTAGGAGTCTCTCCCCTGACACCTACGGTCCTCACCCTGCACCTACATCTCTAGGAGTCT
>CAUYTI010055630.1:0-23030 GCA_963575145.1 Galago senegalensis | reverse complement strand
TTTTTTTTTTTTTTTTTGAGACAGAGCCTCAAGCTGTCCCCCTGGGTAGAGGGCCGTGGCATTACAGCTCACAGCAACCTCCAACTCCTGGGCTCAAGCGAGTCTCCTGCCTCCACCTCCCAAGTAGCTGGGACCACAGGCACCCGCCACAACGCCCGTCTATTTTTTGGTTGTAGCCGTCATTGTTGTTTGGCGGGTCCGGGCTGGGGATTCGAACCCCCCACCTTAGGTGTACGTGGCTGGTGCCTTAGCCGGTTGAGCTATAGGCGCCGAGCCAGCGGGTATAATTAATTACGGATGGTGCTCCAGTGATGATAGGTAAAAGAGTAGGTACTTATAAAATTAATAGAAGCACATGGGCCAGGTGCAGTGGCTCACACCTGTAATCCAGCATTCTGGGAGGCCGAGGCGGCTGGATTGCCTAAGCTCAGGAGTTCGAGACCAGCCTCAGCAAAAGTGAGACCTCGGGCAGTGCCTGTGGCTCAAGGAGTAGGGTGCCAGCCCCATAGGCCAGAGGTGGTGGGTTCAAACCCAGCCCTGGCAAAAAAAAAAATAGTGAGACCTCATCTCTAAAAATAGCCAGGCGCTATGGCAGGCACCTGTAGTCCCAGCTACTTGGGAGTCTGAGGCATAAGGATCCCTTGAGCCCATGAGTTTGAGGTTGCTGTGAACTATGACATGAGAGCACTCAACCCAAAGGGTATTGAGTGAGACTTTCTCTATTTAAAAAAAAAAAAAAGAAGAGGATGATGACTTGCCCCACCCAAACTTGTATTTGAAAAAGTATCACTGGATAGTATGTCAAGAAAATTTATGTACAAAAGCTTTAAAAATGGATAACATCATGCTAATAGTCATCAAGATTGTGAATTTCATAAGGGCAAGGGATTGAATCCTTGCCAATTCCAGGAATCCCTTAAAAGTATTGATGCTGGCTCGGCGCCTATAGCTCAACCGGCTAAGGCGCCAGCCATGTACACCTAAGGTGGAGGGTTCGAATCCCCAGCCCGGACCCGCCAAACAACAATGATGGCTGCAACCAAAAAATAGCCGGGCGTTGTGGCGGGCGCCTGTGGTCCCAGCTACTTGGGAGGCTGAGGCAGGAGACTCTCTTGAGCCCAGGAGTTGGAGGTTGCTGTGAGCTGTAATGCCACGGCACTTTACCCAGGGGGACAGCTTGAGGCTCTGTCTCAAAAAAAAAAAAAAAAAAAAAAAAAGTATTGATGCTGACTATGGCGACATCATTTACTTTTCAGAAGATGGCTAAATCAGGACAAATGTTGAAAAGATTTTGATTTGTGACATATTATCAAGACCTTTATGATATCAAAAACCAAATTTATCCCAGAACTTGAAGATGAAAACTGGTTTACAGATTTAGCACTTTTAGTGGACTTAATCACTTAAATGAGTGAAACATGCATCTTTAAAGTGAAAACCAACATTTTTTTTCTTTTTATTTTTGAGACAGAGTCTCACTTTGTCGTCCTCAGTAGAGTACCCTGGCATCATAACTCACGGCCACCTCTAATTCTTGGGCTTATGCAATTCTCTTGCCTCAGCTTCTGGATCAAGTAGCTGGGACTACAGGTGCCTGTTACAATTGCCTAGCTATTTTTAGAGTTGGAGTCTTGCTCTTGCTCAGGCCAGTCTCCAACCCATGAACTCAGGCAAAAAACAACTTATTAATATAATGTTTCAAACCATAACAGTGTTTCAAATGACACTGAAATGATGGCAAGCTCAAATTAAGGCAAACAATTTTATGCATTTCAACATGTTGGTTAAACACAGTCCTGTGAACAGCAAAAAATATGCAGCCTTGGTTTTCTATTTGATACAAGAAGTTGAAAACATATTTTAAGATTTCCAGGAAAATAATCAATATTTTGGTGCATTTGCGACTCCATTTTCAGTCGACATAAATATGTTACCTGCCAATTTTCAAATGGAATGCACAGATAGAGCTGCAATCTGACATTCAGCTTAAAGAAAAATTTGATCTTGTCTCTTTACTGGACTTTTATAGGTCCTATCTTCTTTTTTTTTTTTTTTTTTGAAACAGAGCCTCAAGCTGTCCCCCTGGGTAGAGTGCCATGGCATCACAGCTCACAGCAACCTCCAACTCCTGGGCTCAAGCCAGTCTCCTGCCTCAGCCTCCCAAGTAGCTGGGACTACAGGCACCCGCCGCAACGCCTGGCCATTTTTTTGGTTGCAGCCATCATTGTTGTTTGGCGGACCCAGGCTGGGGATTCAAACCCGCCACCTTAGGTGTATGTGGCTGGCGCCTTAGCCGCTTGAGCCACAGGTGCTGAGCCATAGGTCCTATCTTCTCAGAGACAACTATCCCTCACTTCACAATCATGCCTTATTCACGTCATCATTTTCTGGCAACATCTACAATCGCAAGCAACTGTTTTCAAGAATGAAGTACATTAAGAGTAAAATTAGAATCAAAATATTTGATGAGCACCTTAAAAACTCACAGAGGATTGCAAGTACTTTTTTTTTTTTTTTAGTTTTTGGCTGGGGCTGGGTTTGAACCCACAACCTCTGACATATGGGGCTGGTGCTCTACTCCTTGTACCACAGGTACCACCCAAAACTCACTGAGGATTGCAAGTACTTCCATCGAACCAGATACTGATGCATTAGTTTCTCAACTACAATGCCAAATATCCCACTAGTTTTATGTTGCCCACTTTTCTTTTACTTTTATTTTTAATTTTTTTTCTCTTTTTTTACCCCTCTCCCTTTTTACTTTTTTTTTTTTTTTTTAGACAGTCTCAAGCTGTCGCCCTGGGTAGAGTGTCTTGGCATCACAGCTCACAGCAACCTCTAACTCCTAGGCTTAAGCGATTCTCTTGCCTCAGCTTCCCAAGTAGCTGGGACTACAGGCCCCAACCATAATGCCTGGCTATTTTTTGGTTGTAGTTGTCATTGTTGTTTGGCAGGCCTGGGCTAGATTCAAACCCGCTAGCTCTGGTGTATGTGGCTGGCGCCTTAGCTGCTTGAGCTACAGGCACCGAGCCACCTTTTTACTTTTATAATAAAAAATATAAAAAATCTTCAGAGATGTTTTATTACTTAGATATATTCATTTTCTATATTAGTGATCAAAAACCTGGGACCTGCTGGATGATTTTTTTTTTTTGGAGACAGAGCCTCATTTTGTCACCACCCTTAGTACTGTGGTGGTGTGTCATAGCTCACAGCAGCCTCAAACTGTTGGGTTCAAGCGATTCTCTTACCTCAGCCTCCTGAGTTAGCTGGGACAAGTGCCCACCACAGCACCTGGCTATTTTTTGAGAGGAAGTCTTGCTTTGGCTCAGGCTGGTGGTATCAAACCCATGAGCTCATGCGATCCACCTGCCTCAGCCTTCTAAGTGCTTGCTAGATGATTTTGTTTTATTTATTTATTTTTGAGACAGTCTCTCACTTGGTCACCCTCGGTAGAGTAGCATGGCCTCTTAGCTCATAGCAACCTCAAACTTGGGCTCAATACATTCTCTTGCCTCAGCCTCCCAAGTAGCTGGGACTATAGGCACCCACCACAACACCTGGGTTTTTTTTTTTTTTTTAAAGATTTATTTGAATGGTTTTTCCTTTTTTTGGCCAGGGCTGGGTTTGAACCCACCACCTCTGGCATATGGGGCTGGCGCCCTACCCTTCTGAGCCACAGGCGTCGCCCAACACCGGGGTATTTTATAGAGATGGGGTCTCGCTCTGCTCAGGCTGGTCTCGAACCTGTAAGCTCAGGCAATCCACCTGCCTCAGCCTCCCAAGTGTTAGGATTACAGGTGTGAGCCACTGTGCCTGGCATTACTGGATGATTTTAAAAGACTCTCTGAATGGGTTGCTGCATAATTAGGATTATTATTATTATTTTTTTTTTTTTGAGACAGAGCCTCAAGCTGTCCCCCTGGGTAGAGGGCCGTGGCATTACAGCTCACAGCAACCTTCAACTCCTGGGCTCAAGCGAGTTTCTTGCCTCTGCCTCCCAAGTAGCTGGGACCACAGGCACCCGCCACAACGCCCCGCTATTTTTTGGTTGCAGCTGTCATTGTTGTTTGGCGGGTCCGGGCTGGGGATTCGAACCCACCACCTTAGGTGTACGTGGCTGGTGCCTTAGCCGGTTGAGTTATAGGCACTGAGCCCATAATTAGGATTATTATGTGAGGACTTTTTTGGTGATGGATATCACAAAAATTATGCCGGGACCTTCTTTTTTGCCCATCAGCTTTTGTTAATGTTTGTATATTTAATGTGTAGCCCCTAGACAACCCTTCTTTTTCCAACATGGCCCAGAGAAGCCAAATGGTTGGACCCCCTGCTCTATGGTCTGGAGGTGAGGAAGGTTTCCCAGAGGGAGAGAGAGTCCAGCTGAGCCCAGCTGAGGTGAGCTGAGAGAGTTGGGACTGCCCAGGCAAAGCATGAGGTAGGGAGGGACATTTGTGGCAGGAGGACAGTAAGTAGCAGACCTCAAGTGGAAGGAGGTGCTGAGAGGCCTGTAATTCTACAATTTTACCTCTTTGGAGTTTTGAAACAGTGCTAAGAAGTAGGTCAGCAGATACTCTGCCTCCATTTTACAGAAAGGGCACTAAGGCCCAGAGAGGAACAGCAACTTAGCAGGTCTGTGGGAGATGAGGCTCTTGGTCAATGCTCTGCCAGCTGATCCAAGGAGCCGGAGGGGACAGGCCTGAGAAGAGGCCTTTGTCCCCTTGCCGGCTTGGGTGGGAGCAGCAGGAGCTGAGGCTGCAGCTGGCCACCAGCAGCTGTGGTGGCCAGAGCTGCATTCCTTTCCCTGCCAGCAGAGCAAGTCCAGGCTTATGGCAGGGGCCTGGAATTTTCTTTTTGTCTCAAAAAAATGCACTTTAGTCAACCTTAAGCTATGACTTCAAACGGATAGAGCTCCTAACTATCCCTCCAGCTCCATAGAGTGGGCCTCGAGGCAGCCAAGTATTTAGGAAAGGCAAGGAGGCTTAGACCTGGAGTCCAAAGACTGTGGTGAGTCTTGGCTCAGCCTCCAACTTGCTGTGTGACCTCAGGCAGATCACCAGCCCTCTCTGGGCCTGAGTGTCCTCTGCAAAACAGGGAAAAGAGGTTGGATGACATAAGGTGGGGTGAGGAGGCCAGCAACTGGCTCCAAGCAGCTGCAGCAGCTGTGCTGCCCTCCAAGTTTGAGGCACTGGGGCCTTGGGGGTCCGGAAGCTGGGGACAGGCAGCCTTTCATCTCTGCTGGCCCAGGGTTGCTGCAGGTTGGCAGGCCCCACATCCCGAGATCCTGTTTCAGGCTGGAAGGGGCCTTCCTGTGACCTCAGCTGGCCAGCCCTGCCCCAGCCTCCCCCCCACCATTCTCACCAGAGGAAAGCAGGCAGTATCCCGCCCAAGGTCACCGACCAGCAAGTGGCTGTCCTTCGGCCTGCCCTTCCCTCCCACCCGAGCCAGCCCCCACAGGCCTCCCACTGTAAAGCCTCAGGTCTCTTGGGCCATTAGGAATCTGCCAGGCGAGGCGTGGTCTTTTTCCTCTCTCTTGTTTCTTGGCTTGTTTTCCCAGTTCTCCAACAGCCGCCTCCTGCAAAAGCCTCCAGGTGCTGTACAGGAACATTTTTCTTAAAAAAAAAAAAAAAAGAGAGAGAGAGAAAGAGAGAGATTGAGAGAAACAGAGAGAAATACAGCACAGCTTGGGTAAAAAAGCAACCAACTCCTTAATCCTCCCCTGTAACCTCTGGCTTCTCAGCCTATTGGCCCCAGGCGCTGGGAAAGAAGGCCCTGCTGGGGTGAGAGGCCTGGGCTTGTTCCCCCACCCGCCCCCTCCTCACCCTGTGTTCTTCTTCTGGGTTTCTGGCATTTGGAGCCAGGAGGAGAAAAGCTGCAGGGCTTAGCTGGGCTGAGAAAACAGGGGGGTGCTGGGAGAGGAGTGGCTGGAACTCTCCCCCCTGCCCACTTGGCTTCCTTCTATAGAGGTTACAAGATCTAGATTTTTCACCTCTGACCTATTCCCTCCCTCCTGCTTTCATTCCTTTATTCTTCTGTCTTAGGGTTCATTGATCTTTTCAGTGCAAGTTCCCGGAGTGCCAGCTTCTATCTCTGCACCCCACCACCCAGCACAGGGCTTGGCTTTTTTTTTTAATGGAAGTCACACACTTTCACTCTCTAAGTCTTATCCATTCAGAACCCTCCATAGATATGACCCTCAATGTCAGGCCCTTTGCTCTGTCTGAAGAACTCTTTTTTTTTTTTTTGAGACAGAGCCTCAAGCTGTAGCCCTGGGTAGAATCCTGTGGCATCACAGCTCACAGCAACCTCCAACTCCTGGGCTCAAGTGAGTCTCCTGCCTCCGCCTCCCAAGTAGCTGGAACTACAGGAGCCTGCCACAACTCCCAGCTCATTTTTCTATTTTGAGTAAAGACAGGGTCTCTCTCTTGCTCAGGTTGGTCTTGAACTTCTGAGCTCAGGCAATCCACCTGCCTTGGCCTCCCAGGGTGCTAGGATTATAGGTGTGAGCTGCCTAGCCTGGCCTGCAGCTGTGAATTTGTGGATGAATAAATTCAAACCAGAAATAGGACTCTGTAAATATTCAGGGCAGTCTTGCAAAAGGGACATTTGATTGATATATCTCTGTTAAAACTTTTCCATGACTCTCCAGCACTCTCATAATTCAGTCCAATCTTCCATTTTCCCCTCTCCCCACTTACCAGCTCTCATCAGAGGCTCCCCTTTCCCCTCAATGAGCCATCTTTTCTCTTGCCTCTGGGCCTTTGCATGTGAAATTCCCTCCACTTGCCTTATCCTCTATGTCTCACCTGGCTGACTTCCTCAGGCTTCTCTCCCTGTCAGATTACGCAATGAGCAGAACAACAAGCATGTGTTTAGAGCACTAGCAAAGCAGGGACACTAAACATTTTTTTTCCCAAAATAATTTGACATTGGGTTAAAAAAAATCAAAATGATGTTCGTGAGAAAAATCAGATCTTTATTAGAGTTCCTTCCTCTTATTTTATGGTTAGCTTTGTTTCAGTGTTAAATTTATACTTGGGCTGGTATGGCAGTAGGTGACATAATCTGGCTCTGATCTTTAAGTCTCAACCTAGATATAAGTGACTCTGACAGGTTTAGGTCTCTTCTTCTTTTTTTTTTTTTTTTTTTTTGAGACAGAGCCTCAAGCTGTCCCCCTGGGTAGAGTGCCATGGCTTCACTGCTCACAGCAACCTCCAACTCCTGGGCTCAAGCGAGTCTCCTATCTCAGCCTCCCAAGTAGCTGGGACCACAGGTGCCTGCCACAATGCCCAGCTAATTTTTTGGTTGCAGCCATTATTGTTTGGCAGGCTGGGCTAGATTCGAACTCACCACCTTAGGTGTATGTGGCTGGTGCCTTAGCTGCTTGAGCCACAGGTGCCGAGCCTAGGTCTCTTCTTGATGCTTCCGAAGTACCTCAGAGTCTTTCTCTGTCACCCCATCATAGTTCACTGAACCTCAAACTCCTGGGTTCAAGCAATCCTCCTGCCTCAGCCTCCTGAGTAGCTGAGATTGCCAATGCCTGCCATGATGCAAAATTTTACAAAGAGATGGCCAACATATAAATAACATTTTGTAAAATTTTGTAATGAATACTTTGTAAATAAAGGTAAATTTAGATACAATTTCCATTTTCCCTATGTATGGAGATTTTTGCACAACACCCTGTAGAACTAGCCTCAGACATGTTGCTCTCCAGCCTTTACTCATTCAATCCCTGTTGCAAGGTCTACATTACACATCATATTCTCTGTTCCCACTTCGTAACTCTAAGGAACTCCTGCTCACCCTTCAATACCCCATCCAAATGACCCCTCCATTTGCCCCAATCTCCTATTTGAGTTAAGCTCTCTCTACTTCTGTAAACTCACAGCTTCTGCAAACTCACAGCTTCTGCTGCAATCTACTACTGTAATTTTTATGTATGTTTTCTCACTCAAGGGAAGAGGGTTGGTGGATTGACTCCTGGGTCCCCAGTGCCCTGCATAAGCATGACTAGAGCAGGGAGCAATATATGCTTGTTAAATGAATAGACTAGAAGATGTTGCAAAGGAGGTAAAATTCAGACAAGATTTTAAAGGTGGGAGGAAAGAGAATAACATGTACTTACTAAGGGCATAGAGTCAGTATGGATATAAACAAATCATCATCATCATCATGGCAACTATCACTAAGTGCACCACAGGATGGTGGATAAGAACACAGATTAAGCTCCACTCCCTACTGGCTATAGGAGTTTGGGTAAGTTATATAATCCCTCTCTGCCTCAGTTTCCTCATCTGTAAAATGAGGATAGTAATAGTATCTACCTCCTTAGGAATTAAATAGGTTAATGTATGCAAGGTGCTGAGAGATGTGCCAGGTATACATGGGCACTGTATTTGCTATCATTGTTATCTCTATTGCTGAGCACTTTGGTTGTGCCAGGCACTTTTATCTGCCATCTCACTTAGTCCTTGCAGCAGCCTGAACAGGCAGGGATTGTTGTCCCCTTTTAGAAAGAAATGAGGAGTAAGCAGGCCAAGCAGCTTGCTAAGGTCACTTGCTAGATAAGTGGTAGGAATGGGATTTGAACCATGGTCTCTCTGGCCCTGCCACCCACTCATATTCCTTGACTGTGGCACCTGCCTGCAGGAGCAGAGGGAGAAGGAGGAGATGGCATAGTGGGAAGGCAGGGAGGCTTCACCAAGCTGGGGCCTCGGGAAGCAGAGCAGCAGGCATTTTTTTTCTAGAGCTTTCATTTCCGTCTGCCTCTTCTAAGCAGGTGAAAAACCCCACAGAGGGCCCTTCCCTGAGTCCCCCCCTTCTCTCCCCCTCCCAGCACTGCCTCATCCCCCACGCTGGGAGGAGGAGGTCAGGCATGCAGCATGGGGGATGCAGGGGAGGGGAGTGAAGAGGTGGGGGAGCATCATTCCAGATCCTTCCCCTCCAGCACCCCCCCTCCCCATCAAAGGCGCTCCGGGAGGAGAGAGCATTCCAGGTGGAAGGAATGGCAAATGCAAAGGCTGCGGATTAAGGATGTGGAGGTGGGGAAAGCCTGTGAGCTTGGCTGGAACTGAGGTTTGGGGGCCCCCTGGGATTGCTCAGTGGAGAACTTGTTTGACGAGAAAGAGAGGGGAGAGAGAGAAAGAAAGAGTGAGAAAAAAAGAAGAGACTGTGGGCCTAGCAAAAGCTAAAGATGCCAGAGGGCAGGGAGTATCCTGGAGACGTGCTGTGCCCTAAACTTGGTGCTCTCTACCCTTTTCCTGGATCGTGGAGGGGAAAGGGATGATTCTTAGTCCCTTGCCTTTGTTCCTCCCCCTGGAATCTCTTAGCCGACTGTGCTCTGCCAGTTCTGTACCTGGCACTGGTTCATGGCTCTTTATGTAGTCTCTAGTCTTATTTTCTCTCCAGCTGTACAGGATAAGTATTATTCACTCCATTTTGTAGATGAGAAAACTGAGGCTCAGCCAGGGTATAGAACTCATCCAAAGGAAGGCAGGGCATAAAAGACAGATCTGGGACTTGAACACAGGTTTGTTTCCAGAGATAACAATTTTGCCTGCAGTACTGACTTAAGCTGCTTTCCTGAACAGCTTGCCATCCCCATAGCAACAATGAAAGGAACTCTTGTGTGGACTGTACTTTAGAGTTTATGCAGATTATATTTCTTCTGCTTCTCATAACCATGGACAGAGGTATTATCCCAATTTCATAGTACGGAAACAGAGGCTCAGTAGAGATGGTATACCTGGCCAAACTTACAGCGCCATTAAGTGGCAAAATTGGAATTCAGCCCTAGTTCTTAGATTTAAAATGTCTTTTTGTTTTGCCTTGCAGGAGAAGAGGGTGTCAGGAAAGAGGCAAGGGTTGCATTTTAGAACCAGCAAGAAGGCCAGATATGGTGGTTCACATCTGTAATCCTAGCACTGTGGTAGGCTGAAACAGGTGGATCCCTAGAGCTCAGGAGTTCAAGACCAGCTTGCACAAGAGCAACACTCTGTCTCTACTAAAAAAAATAGAAAAACTAGCCAGGCCTTGTGGTAGGTGCCTGTAGTCCCAGCTACTCAGGAAGCTGAGGCAGGAGGATTGCTTGAGCCCAGGAGTTTGAGGTTGCTATGAATTATGATGACACTAGGGTACTCAACCCCAGGGTGACAGAGTGAGACTCTGTCTCAAAAAATAATAAAATAAAAAAATAAAGAAAAGGGCTAGGCACAGTAGTTCATGCCTGTAATTCCAGCACTCAGAGAGGCTGAGGCAAGTGGATAGCATGAGCTCACAGGTTTAAGACCAGGCTGAGCCAGAGCAGGACCTTATCTCTAAAAATAGCTGGGTGTTATGATGTCCCCTGTAGTCCCGGCTACTTGGGAGGCTGAGGCAAGAGAATTGCTTGAGCCCAAGAGTTTGAGGTTGCTGTGAGCTGTGACACTAGGGCACTTTACTGAGGGAAACAAAGAGTGTGTTTCAAAAAAATATAAAATAAAATAAAATAAAGAAAAAGGGCTCGGTGCCTGTGGCTCAAGCGGCTAAGGCGCCAGCCACATACACCTAAGGTGGCAGGTTTGAATCCCCAGCCTGGGCCCGCCAAACAACAATGAAGGCTGCAACCAAAAAATGGCTGGGTGTTGTGGCAGGCGCCTGTAGTCCCAGCTACTTGGGAGGCTGAGGCAGGAGACTTGCTTGAGCCCAGGAGTTGGAGGTTGCTGTGAGCTGTGATGCCATGGCACACTACCCAGGGGGATAGCTTGAGGCTCTGTCTAAAATAAATAAATAAATAAATAAATAAAAAGGCTTGGTGCCTGTGGCTCAAGCAACTAAGTTGCCAGCCACATACACCTGAGCTGGTGGGTTTGAATCCAGCCCAGGCCTGCCAAACAACAATGACGGCTACAACCAAAAAATAGCCGTGTGTTGTGGCAGGCACCTGTAGTCCCAGCCACTTGGGAGGCAGAGGCAGGAGAATAGCTTGAGCCCAGGAGTTGGAGGTTTCTGGGACCTGTGATGCCACAGCCTACCCACGGTGACAGCTTGAGGTTCTGCCTCAAAATAAATAAGTAAATAAATAAATAAAATAAAGAAAAAATAGAATTGGCAAGAAAGGAACAAAGCTTGGCCTTTGGAACCTGGGGACTTGCCACAGGAACCAAATAATTTCGTTGCTCCAGGTGACCCATTTAACTCCTTGGGGTAGAATAGGGTAAGCCTGCCTCTCAGGAGCAGCAAGCCCTCTCAAGTTCCATGGCTGGGTATGAATTCTACCCATGGTGCTTCCTAACCAGGTGTCACTTAACCTCTCTGTGCTTCTTTTGCCTCACTTATAAAATGAGAATAAGAACAGCACCTAACTTATAGGACTGCTATGAGGATTAATGAGTTAATACAGGTAAAGCAATTATCACATGCCTGGAACATGGTAAATGCTCACTAAATCTTGGTGTTTATTAATATTACTATTTATATGTGCAACACCACCTCTCTGAAAGCAACTTCCTATCTGTATTGCCTAAAAGAAAAAACTAGCTTGGCGCCCGTAGCACAGTGGTTATGGCGCCAAACACATACACCAAGGCTGGTGGGTTTGAACCGGCCTGGATCAGCAAAAAACAACAATGACAACTGCAACAAAAAAATTGCCAGGTGCTGTGGTGGGTGCCTATAGTGCCAGCTAACTGTGAGGCTGAGGCAAGAGAATTGCTTAAGGCCAAGAGTTTGAGGTTGCTGCGAGCTGTGATACCACAGTACCCTACCGAGGGTGACAAATTGAAACTCTGTCTCAAAAAAAAAGAAAAAGAAAAAGAAAAAAGAAGGCTCAGAGCCTGTGGCTCAAGTGGCTAAGGCGCCAGCCACATATACCTAAGGTGGTGGGTTTGAATCCAGCCGGGACCCACCAAACAACAATGATGGCTGCAACAAAAAAATAGCTGGGCATTGTGGCAGGTGCCTGTAGTCCCAGCTACTTGTGAGGCAGAGGCAGGAGACTGACTTGAGCTCAGGAGTTGGAGGCTGCTGTGAGCTGTGACACCATAGCACTCTCCCCAAGGCGACAGCTTAAGACTCTGTCTCAAAAAAAAAAAAAAGGAAAAAGAAAAATCTAAGGTTCCTAGCTTAGCGCCATAACTCAGTGAGTAGGGCGCTGGCCATATACACCGAAGCTGAAGGTTTGAGCCCAGCCCAGACCTGCTAAAAAAAACAATGACAACTGCAACCAAAAAACAGCCAGGCATTGTGGCGGGTGCCTGTAGTCCCAGCTATTTGGGAGGCTGAGGCAAAAGAATTGGTTAAGCCCAAGAGTTGGAGGTTGCTGTGAGCTGTGACACCAGAGCACTGTACCCAGGATGACATAGTGAGACTGTCTCAAAAAAACAAACAAAAAAACTAAGGTTCCTATTGCCAGACAACCTTGAAGCAAAGTTCAAGAATCTTAATTTCTAGTGCAGGTAGGAACTGCAGATATCAATAATAATTGTCATTATTAGAGTTAACATTCAACAACTGCCAGCCCAGCACCATAGCTCACACCTGTAATCCTAGAACTCTAGGAAGCCAAAGTGGGTGGATTACTTGAGCTCAGGATTTCGAGACTAGCCTAAGCAATAGCAAGACTCCATCTCTACTAAAAATAGAAAAGCTGGCTGGGCGCCTGTGGCTCAAGCGGCTAAGGTGCCAGCCACATACACCTAAGCTGGTGGGTTCGAATCCCCAGCCCGGGCCTGCCAAACAACAATGATGGCTGCAACCAAAAAAAAAAAAAAAATGGCCAGGCGTTGTGGCGGGCGCCTGTAGTCCCAGCGACTTGGGAGGCTGAGGCAGGAGACTCACTTGAGTCCAGGAGTTGGAGGTTGCTGTGAGCATGATGCCATGGCACTCTACCCAGGGGGATAGCTTGAGGCTCCGTCTCAAAAAAAAAAAAAAAAAAATAGAAAAGCTGAGGCAAGATGATTGCTTGAGCCCAAGAACTTGAGGTTGCAGTGAGCTATAATGCCACAGCACTCTAGTTAGGGCACCAGAGTATGACTCTGTCTCAAAAAAAAAAAAAAAAAAACTCAACCAAAGAAAGAAAACTAAAAATTAGTGAGGCATTGTGGTGGGTATCTATATTCCCAGCTACTCAGGAGGATTGCTTGAGCCCAGAAGTTTGAGATTGCTGTGAGCTAGGCTGATGCCACTGCACTTGCCTGGGTGATAAGGCCAGACTCTCTCTCAAACAAAAACAACTGCCTACTATGTGCCAATTACTATGCTAAGTGCTCACTTTACTATCTCATTTAATCTTCATAGCTATGGGAAATAAAAACAATTATGACCTCCATTTCTTTTCTTTTTTTTTTTTTGTAGAGACAAGAGTCTCACTTTGTCACCCATGGTAGAGTGCTGTCACAGCTCACAGTAACCTCCAGCTTTTAGGCTTAGGCGATTCTCTCTGCCACAACGCCTGTCTATTTTATTGTCGCAGTTTAGCCGGGACTGGGTTTGCACTCACCACCCTCAGTATATGGGGTTGGCACCCTACTTACTGTGCCACAGGCGCCGCCCTCCCCCCATTTTATGGATAAGGAAATTGAGTCTCAGATGAAGTCATCTTCTCAAAGTCACACAGGAAGCAGTATAACAGTAATTGGAACTAAGGCTTGTCTGGCTCCTCTGATGACAATTAAGGTCAGGTGACAATTTACCCAGTATATGGGCATCTGCATAAGCTCTATCCCAAACCATCTGCTGGATCTGCTGCCTCAGGCTCACCTCTCTCCATGCTGGGACGACCAAGCATGATTTATGGAGTGACTTCCGTGTACCAGACACTTTATATACCTTTCCCATTAAATCCTCACCTCTACCTTCTGACCCTCTCTCATTATCACTATTCCACAGGAGAGGCACAGTGCAGTTCAGTGATGGCTCAAGATCACACAATTCTATGAGAGGTGGCTGAGCCACGATTCAAATCCAGGTAGGTCTGTGTCAAAGCTTCCCTTCTGGCCAGGTGTGGTGGCTCATGCCTGTAATCCTAGCACTTGGGAGGCTGAGGCAGGAAGATCACTTGAGGCCAGGAGTTCGAGATCAGCATGGACAACAGAATGAGAACCTGTCTCCACGAAAAATAGACAAGTTAGACAGGTGTGGTGGTGTGTACCTGTTGTCCCAGCTGAAGAAGGTGAAGCAAATTAGCACTTGAGCACAGGAGTTTGTGGCTGCAGTGAGCTATGATGGTACCTTTGCACTCCAGCCCAGATAACACTGAGAGATTCTATCTCAGAAAAAAAATAAAGCTTACTGGGCGGCACCTGTGGCTCAGTGAGTAGGGTGCTGAGGGTGTTGGGTTTGAACTTGGTCCTGGCCAAACTGCAACCAAAAAAATAACTAGGCATTGTGGTGGGTGCCTGTAGTCCCAGCTACTTGGGAGGCTGAGGCAAGAGAATCGCCTAAGCCCAAGAGCTGGAGGTTGCTGTGAGCTGTGATGTCATAGCACTCTACCGAGGGTCACAAAGTGAGACTCTGTCTCTAAAAACAAAAAAAAAAACAAAAAAAAAACCCCTTACATTCTTTTTCTTTCAGGGACTTCCAGAAAAGTACAGAGACCCATGAAGAGCCCACTTTCTTTTTTTTTTTTTTTTTTTGAGACAGAGCCTCAAGCTGTCCCCCTGGGTAGAGTGCTGTGGCATTACAGCTCACAGCAACCTCCAACTGGGCTCAAGCGAGTCTCCTGCCTCCGCCTCCCAAGTAGCTGGGACCACAGACGCCCGCCACAACACCCAGCCATTTTTTGGTTGCAGCCATCATTGTTGTTTGGCGGGTCCGGGCTGGGGATTCGAACCCGCCACCTTAGGTGTATGTGGCTGGCGCCTTAGCCGGTTGAGCTATCGGCCCCGAGCCAAGAGCCCACTTTCAAACCCAAGTTCCTTCTCTTGTTAATACCCTTATTAACTTATTCAGCAATAACCATGGTACCCTCTCTGGTGGCCCACAGGCCCTGGGTGCCCTGCCTTCCCCACTGCCACAACTCCTCCGTTGGCCTACATATCTTCCACATACCTTCTCTTGGCCTGCAACGCTTCTCTCAGTCTCCTGCCCATTCCTGCATGGAAGTCTCCTTTGACCCCACCCACCCCTTTGATATCCATTCTCATAAACGCATTGTACTTTGCCTTCTTGTTCCTTATCTAGGTTTCTTTTCTTTTTTTTTCTTTAGAGACAGAGTCTCACTATGTCACCCTGGGTAGAGTGTCGTGGCGTTACAGCTCACAGCAACCTCCAGTTCTTGGGCTTAGGCGATTCTCTTGCCTTAGCTTCCTGAGTAGCTGGGACCACAGGCGTCTGTCACAACACCAGGCTACTTATCTCAGTTTTAAAGTGTATTTTGATACATCTGATCATTTGGTTAATGACTTCTTTTTTTTTAAGAGACAGAATCTCACTTTATCACTCTCAGTAGAGTGCTGTGGCATTATAGCTCACAGCAACCTCCAACTCCTGGGCTTAGGCAATTCTCTTGCCTCAGCCTTCTGAGTAGCTAGGACTGCAGGTGCCCGCCACAATGCCCGGTTATTTTTTTGTGGCAGTTTGGTGGGGCTGGGTTCAAACTCGACACCCTTGGTATATGGGGCTCACACCCTACCCAATGAGCCACAGATGCTGCCCAGTTAATGACTTTCCCTTCACCAAATTCTAAGCTCAATGAGGGTCTGAATCTGTTCTGCTTACCTTTGTAGCTGTGCCACTGGCAGGCTGCCCTCCACACAGTCAGTGATTAATAATTTTTTATTGGATGCACGAATCCATGAATGAATAAATAGCTACCAAGTACATTATACACAAGACTCGTTGATGCCACAATCAACTCATTGAATACTCACAACTGCTCTATTGTAACCATTTTTGAGAAAAGGTAGGTGAGACTCAGACAACTAGAAAGTAGTGGAGTTTAGATTCAGTTTCAGGTTGATTTGACCCCAAAGCCACTGCCTTCTGCATAGCTGCCTCCCAGCACCTAACAGCCACAGCCAGGATTTATACAGTCATTGGTTGTCAGACCACATGTCCTGATTTGAGCCTGGAGGACACCAACTTGGATATCACTGGGCGCCCTGTTGGCACCACCCTGTTGGCCGTCTCTGCTCTTCTAAAATCTTAGGCTGCTTTCCCTCCCATTCTCTTCTTGGCCTCCTTCCTTTCCAGGGAGGGAAAAGGACTAGGAATTACAGCCAAGGCGGCCCTTCTGGGAAAAACAATCCTGTGGTGAAAAGAACCCTGTTCTGTGAGCAGAAACATGGATTTAAGTCCTGGCGTGGAGGCTGCCCTGCTGAGGGCCCACAATGGCATCACCACCCCTCTTGGAACTTCTGTGTTCTCATTTGGGATTTTGTGTAGGTTCCTACCCCACCCACTATCCTTTACCCCCATATAGCTTGGGTATATCCTTAGGGCCACTTTCTCTCAAGAACTTGGTGATTAACAATAGCTAGACGGATGGCCTGTGCCCAAGTCTAGAGTGACTAGAGAGATGGGGACTGGGCTGGCAGTCTTAAGATTTTTATCTGGAACGCTAATAGGATGAGGGACAGAAGTCTTTTTCAGGTGACACCAGGCCTGGAAGGGAGAAATCTAGAAATGGAAGCCAAAAGATACAGATTTAAGTCCCAGGGTTGTTTCAAATTCCCTGGGTAAGTCATGGAGACTCCATTTTCTGTTCGGAAAACGAGGATAATACCTGCCTGACAAGGTTGCTCTAGAGAACGAAATGAGGTATCTTTGCCAACTTGTGACTTCGTCACCATGTTAACTCTAGCTGCAGCCTTTTATAGCAAGAAGAGGAGTCTGTCCATTCATGCATGAATCCTCAACAAACCACTAGTCATGAGGCAGATATGACTGTTTCTATTTTGCACAAGTTTAAACTAAGACCCAGAAAGGTTCAGGGTGTTGTCTGAGGCCCAAAGTGAGGTGGCAGTTGAATCAGGGTCCAGCTCACTTAACCACGGCCTTTCAGACCTAGCTTCCTGTGCCAGGACTCAGGCCTCGCCCCGGATGGATCTTTTAGGGCTGGATGGAGCGGAATTACTCACTCTCCCCACCCTACTTTCCGCTGGGGCTGAGACCTGAGGGAAGGGACAACACTATCTCCAACTTGAGGGGTGTATTCAGAAAGTTTGTGGGCTTGGCCCCTTCCGTCCGTCATAAATACTAGTTCTCGGAACTCTATCAAGAAGCATTCATCTTTTAACACACTTTATACAAGTTTTTACACTTTCTCAGGTGGGATTTTCCTAGTCTGCACTTAGACGTTGACTTACTTTAGTCTCCACTCCCTCGTCACTTGGTTTGCCCCCCGCTGTTTACTCCGCTTGCGGAAGTCGCCCGGGTGGAGCTCCTGGGACAGCACCCCGGAGTACGTCTTTTGCGTAGTTATTTAACTGGCATGGCACTCAGGCCAATGGAATGCCCGAAAGCTCCAGGCCGTTCAGACAGGGAACCAATCAGGGCCGTTGGCGGGGTGTGGCTGCGTCCCAGGGCGGGGAATCGCATAATGGCGGACAGGGGCCGTGTAAGCGCGGCTGGGGGCGTATCGCTTTGAGGGGGGTCCTGCTGTGTGGCAGCCCGCGAGGCGGTCCGCAGGAGCAGACCCCGTGTGGAGACTGGGCGGCGGACCGGCCCTTCCTGTCGCTGAGGGCGACTGCAGGAGGCCAGGTGAGCAACAAGTCCCCTTGGGCAGACCCCCGCCGTGAGGCGCGAGGCCCCAGGCGGGCCACCCTTCACGAGCCGCGCAGGGTCCCGGGGGAGTGGGTGCTGCGCCTCCTGCTGTGGACCGGGAGAGGCCGGGCGAGCGGTCAGCGCGGGGTGGTGTCTTAGTCCACCCCACCCCCCTCAGAGCGAGGATGACCTGGAGTTCCCCTCGAAGACTTGGAGGGGCCCGCAAGTCTGTGAGGTTGTGAAAGTGGCCCAGTCTGACCTGGCTCTGCCACCACCTCGCTGTGTGGTCTTGGGCGTGTCACTTCCCTCTCTGGGCCTTAGTTTCCCCATTTGTAAAACGAAGGTTTTGTCGATGGTTGTACCGACAAATAAATAGTTGGGTCTCAGCTATTGTCTGAGATCTTGGGCAAGTTCTTCCCTAGCCTGAGCCTCAGTTTTCGCTTCTGCACCGTGAAGTCATTTAGGTGCTGGTTGAATCTCTTGGCCTTCTAAGTTGTGGAGCAACGGGGAGGCCACCGAGTACAGTGTGTCTGTACAAGATAGCCTGCAGAGCAGGGAAGAGAGTTGGCTAACCGGGCTCTTCCAGAAAGGCCATGGGTGCTACCCAGACCATGATGGGGTGAAGTGGGGTCTACATATAACACCCAGGAATCCTAGAGCTTCTGAGATGGGGTTGTTTTTATGCAATTGTCCATGGAATCAGAAGGAAGGACCCCTTGGATCCTCTTGGCTGTGATTGGAATTTAGGCCCAGAGGTCAGGGAGGTGAGGAGGAAGAGGGAGAACATTGATGGCACTCCTACTGTGTGTCAGACCTTGCTTAGGGATATATTTTTATTTAATTTTTACAGCCACCTTTAAATATTTGCCAATAAGGAAACTAAGTTTCAGAGGAGTTAAGTAACTTGCCCAAGGCCACACAGTAAAGTAGATAGCTTACCCACAATTAAGTATCCTCTGAGAATCACTGGCCAGGGGTAAAGTCTCTGCCCACTTAAAAGTTGGAAAGTTTGCTTTGCCACCAATGACAGGGAGGGGCATGGCCCCAGACATTTGATTTGACTTCTGGCACGGAGAAGTCTTGATCTCTGGTTAATTGTAAGTCCATCCCCTTTGTTCAGTCTGTGAGTTGGAAAGGATAATTTCTAAGCTAGTAAGAGTCATTTTGAAGTGTATAAGAACCTCAAAGAGCTCTATTTGAATCCTGGTCCATTGGCCTAAAGAAGAAATGTCACCAGCTATTAGTGTATAGATTGGACTTTTGGGTCAGGTTGGTGCTGGCCCCATAGCTTTTTCTCTTTCCTAAGAAGGCCGCATTTTCTTGGGATGGGAAAAATTTCTCATTTGTTGGTTCCTATTTCTTTGGATTCCTTGGGGTGAAAGGTTCAATAGCCCACCTCTGATTAAGCTTACTATTTCTTTCTTTGTGCTCTCTGTTATCTACTTCTAGATAAGGGAAGATTGTGGGTTTGGATAGGCAGTAGTTAGGTACTATGAATTGTAGCCCTTAATTTTTCCAAGCCTCAGAGCTTTTGGTTAATCAAAATAGTAGGACTGGCCTTGGGTATTGTTCTCATATGTCAATGGTGGGGAAGAAAATTGGAAGAGGAAGTTGCTGAGAAAGAGGGCGTTTCTTAGCAATGGAGCCAATATGTATGTCTTTGTTTGAAATTTTAAAACCAGAAAAGCAGCAACTAAAGGAGGAAGGAAGGAAAGAACCCTGAAACTCTTCTTCCTGTTGAAATATTTTAGGAGCTGTTCCTGTCTCTATGTCCAACTACTTTCATAGAAAAAGTCAATTGTAATTTGTTCAACATTGTCTTCTAGAATGAAATAATTTTAAATCTTAAACCCTCTGAGATAATTAATTCATCAGTAGATGATTCTCAGTCTTTGACTATATTTTAACTGTGATTTAAATCAGTGAATTTTAACCTAAGGAATTGGTTTAGATATCGAAGGATGTGTAGTCACCATCACTTGAAAAATAATGGTGTTTAGGTCTTTGTCATTTGTTAAGTTGTTTTAATTCTTTATTTTCCAGGATTGTGTGTATCTGATAGTTGTTAAGACACTGAATTTACTGCATATGAAGCGCTACATTCATTCTCAGTACTGGTTATGTTTTCTGCATAAGATTATTCCTTGCTGGTCGAGGTGGCTCACGCCTGTAATCCTAGCACTTTGGGAGACCGAGGTGGGTGGATAGCCTGAACTTACGGGTTTGAGACCAGCATGAGCGAGAGCAAGACCTCATTTCTGAGTTTCTTTTTTTTGAGACAGAGCTTCACACTATCCCCCTGGGTAGAGTGCTGTAGCATCATAGCTCACAGCAACCTCCCAACTCCTGGGCTCAAGCCATTCTCCTGCCTCTGCCTCCCAAGTAGCTGGGACTACAGGTGCCAGCCACAATGCCCAGCTATTTTTTGGTTGTAGCTGTCATTGTTGTTTGGCGGGCCAGGCTGGATTCGAACCTGCCAGCTCAGGTGTATGTGGCTGGTGCCTTAGCCGCTTGAGCCACAGGTGACAAGCAAAGACCTCATTTCTAAAAATAGACAGATGCTGTGGCGTGCCTGTAGTCCCAGCTATTTGGGAGGCTGAGGCAAGTGAATCGCTTAAGCCCAAGAGTTTGAGGTTGCTGTGAGCTGTGACACCACCACACTCTACTGAGGGCAACAAAGTGAGACTGTCTCAAAAAAAAAAAAATGATTATTCTTAATTATTATACCTGTCCATAGTACAGTATTTGGAATCCTTGGGGGCCAGAAAAAAAGTTCTTGGGACAAGTATGTTTCTGAATTAAAAAATTTTTGGATTTTGGGCAGCACCTATGGCTCAAAAGGGTAGGGCGCTGGCCCCATATGCCCAGGGGGCGTGTTCAAACCCTAGCTCTGGCCAAAAAAAATAAAATAAGAAGTAAAAATAAAAATTTTTGTATTTTAGAAAAGGAATGTGGTACGTGTACTACATGCTGTGTAACACCCCAGAGAGATCTGGGGCAGCACCTCTTAATCAAATACATTACTATTTCTGTAGTAAGCTGAATGTTCATACTAACATAAATAAATACTGTGCTGTCATAGCCTCATGTCATTTCTTGTCTGGTTTTGCTACCATATGAATAATAAAAACCGTGTTTTTCACAGCCTTTTGGATTTTGGAATTGAAATGAAGGGATTGTGGACCTCTGGGTAAAATTATATGATAACAAGAACAATTACAAGGAAAAATATTGTATAACCAAGTTAATTTCAAAGTCATGAGTCCTAAAAACAGTATTACATAGAAGATGCTTTTTGTTTCTATCATGTTAAAATCTTACTCTAATTAAAATATGCCTGATAATACATTTTTCCTTAAGTACCAAAATTTATCTTTCTATACTTTCTATACTGGTCTCTGTATTAGATGTTAGAATAACCCTCCCCCCTTTTTATAAGTTTGTTTTTTTTTTTTTTTTGGCCGGGGCCAAGTTTGAACCCACCACCTCTGATATATGAGGTCAGCACCCTACTCCTTGAGCCACAGGTGCTGCCCCCTTTCCTCCCCCCTTTTTAAATAGTAGTTTGTAAGGTCTTTGCCCATCATTTTTTATATAGCAGTTAAGAGAATTGTACCTTTTTCTATATAATTCAGAGAAAGATTAATCAGGTGAGGGTCTGTATATTGATGTTTGCAGGATTTTAAAGCTGATTTTTCTCCTCAGGGTGGCCTTTAGTGTGCGGTAATAACTGTTGACTGGGATTTGGATCACATTTTTATTTATTTTTAATTTATAAAACTTCCAAAATTTGCACATAATGTTGTAGGGAGTTTACTAAAATATATTTAATTTAGAGTGTTTTTATTTTAAACGTGTGCTGTATATGAGAACTTGTGTTTACCAGCCATATGAATTTGGGTGCTTTCTTTAAATGGCCGAAGTTTTCTTTGTGTATATAATTATTATTATTATTTTTTAGAGACAGAGTCTTATTTTATTGCCCTCAGTAGAGTGCTGTGGCATCACAGCTCACAGCAACCCCCAACTCCTAGGCTTAGGCAATTCTCTTGCCTCAGCCTCCCAAGTAGCTGGGACTACAGGTGCTTGCCACAATGCCTGGCTATTTTTTTGATGCATTTTTGGCTGGGACCAGGTTCAAACATGCCGCCCTAAGTATATGGGGCACCTACCCAACTGAGCACAGGCACCACCCTTTTTTTTTTCCTGTTTGTTTTTGTTTTTTTTGAGACAGAGCCTCAAGCTGTTCCCCTGGGTAGAGTGCTGTAGCATCATAGCTCACAGCAACCTCCCAACTCCTGGGCTCAAGCGAGTCTCTTGCCTCTGCCGCCCAAGTAGCTGGGACTAAAGGCACCCATCACAATGCCTGGCTGTTTTTTGGTTGCAGCCCTCATTGTTGTTTGGCAAGCCCAGGCTAGATTTGAACCCGCCACCTTAGGTGTATGTGGCTGGCGCCTTAGCCACTTGAGCCACAGGCGCCGAGCCTTTCTTTTTGTTTTTGAGACAGAGTCTCACTATGTCGCCCTTGGTAGAGTGCTGGTGTTACAGCTCACAGCAACCTCCAACTCTTGGGCTTAGGTGATCTTCTTGCCTACAGCCTCTTGAGTAGCTGGGACCACAGCTCACAATGCCCGGTTATTATTTTTGTTGTTGTTGTAGTTGTTGTTGTTTAGCAGGCCCCTGCTGGGTTCGAACCTGCCAGCCCTGGTTTATGTGGCTGGTGCCCTAGCTGCTGAGCTATAGGCCCCGAGCCTGTGAGCATGCATAGATAGATAGATAGATAGATATAGATTTTTTTTTTTATTTTTGCAGTTTTTGGCCTGAGCCGGGTTTGAACCCACCACCTCCAGTATATGGGGCTGGCGCCCTACTCCTTGGAGGGATCTCGAACCCTTGAGCTCTGGGATCTACCTTCCTCAGTCTCCAAGAGTGCTACTATTACAAGGGTGAGCCACCATGTCCGGCCTGTTTTTTGTTTTTTTTTTTTACTTAGAAGAAGCCCCATGACAGCATGGCTTTAAAGAATTCTGTCTTCAGGAAACCATGTGGCCACCTGGTTTGAAGACTTCAGTTCATCTTCCTTTTTAGGGTGGCTCCTTAGTTCCTGAAAATGGTGTACCTTCCCTACCTGGGACATGAAAGGGGTGTGAAACAGTTCCAAGTAAAGTCAGTGATTTGACTAGAAATTAGGAACAATTCTTTTTTTTTTTTTTTTTTTTGAGACAGAGCCTCAAGCTGTCCCCCTGGGTAGAGTGCCGTGGCATTACAGCTCACAGCAACCTCCAATTCCTGGGCTCCAGCGAGTCTCTTGTCTCCGCCTCCCAAGTAGCTGGGACCACAGGCGC
>CAUYTI010055625.1:0-14420 GCA_963575145.1 Galago senegalensis | reverse complement strand
TATGTGAAAGTAGGGAGGGACTGAGAACTGCCTCCAGGTCTTAGGGCCCGATATGCGGTTGGGAGTGCAAGCGGTTACTTTCGGCGCTGGTATGTGAAAGTAGGGAGTGCATGAGAAAATAGGGAGGGGCTGGGAACGTGTGTGGGAAAGTGTCTATTGTCCTTGATCCACATAACTTCGTCTGTTTTGCTTTGCTTTACAAAAGCTACTAGATAAAAGAGATAATGCTATATGTAAAACGTTAAGAAATTAAATATAGGGTTTTTTTGGAAAAAATAAAATATTTTGCTTTTTAGAATCTTTTGGATTATCACTTTGGCTTAATAAATGACTGTTTTATAATGAGCTATAATCCTATTTTATGACCACAAATGTTTTTATGACAAAAAGCGTTTTAATGTTTTTTTTTGAAACAAAGTCTCCCTTTGTCACCCTTGGTAGAGTGCCCTGGTGTCATAGTTCACAGCAACCTCAAACTCTTGTGCTCAAGCAGTTCTCTTCCTTCAGCCTCCCTAGTATCTGGGACTACAGGCACCTGCCACAATGCCTGGCTATTTTTAGAGATGGGGTCTTGCTCTGGCTCAGGCTGGTCTTGAACCCTTGAACTCAGGCAATTCACCTGCCTCAGCCTCCCATGTGCTGAAATTACAGGCATGAGCCATGGGGCTGGCCCTGTTTTAATGTTTTGTTATTTTATTATTGGTTGTACCCTGAATCCTTTAGTTCTTCAAAGGTAGAGAAAGGACTTTATTATAAGCTGGAAGGAATGAAAGGAAGTAAAACTACACTGCTACACACTGCCAAGCAGGAGTGGCCCTGCTCTCTGTCTCTGGCTTTTTATTGTTTCCACCTATAGAGGAAGGGCCTATTATTTGAATTGCCAATTGTGTTGGCCTTTACCCTAGAAACAGGTGGGCTGGGGGGAGATTTTCTCTTTTTATGATCTTGTTCAGAGTTGTCATGTCATCCTAAGCTCACTGTTAATGACACGTTAATTCTCTGGAGGTCACCTGGAGTTTTCAATGGGGATGGTCTGTGTTGAACATGTGCATCAAGGGAGTCCCTCAAAAAAGTCCGTTTTCTCTCTCATGTGCTCAGCTAACTTATCTCCCCTCTTCCTACTCATACCTAACTATCCTGCCTACTCTAACAATTTGACAAACTTTCCAAAATCAAAATCCTAAATTGTGGGTGGCACCTGTGGCTCAAAGGAGTAGGGCACCAGCCCCATATACCAGAGGTTAACCAAAAGCTACAGAAAAAAAAAAAAAAAAGCAGTGCCTGTGGCTCAAAGGAGTAGGGCGCTGGCCCCATATACCAAAGGTGGTGGGTTCAAATCTGGCCCCAGCCAAAAACTGCAAAAAAAAAAAAACCCTAAATTGTCTCTTTGATCTCAAACTAATTTTCTAAATAGTAAGGCCACGGAAAGTCTTTAGAGAAACACATTTGGTTTATTGGATGTGTTAATCCTATACAAGAAACTGCCAAATAAGAAATGGTGTTCATCTTTCTATGTATAAACCATGTATAAACATGTTATTAATATGTGTTCCAAAATTGTATGAGATTTGCAAAATGTTGATATGTTTTAATATATGTTATAAATAACAATTATAGTTATTATGTTAATTGTTATAGGCCATAAAAATAACCAAATTTTCATTGTCAGTTATCTTTTTAATCATGGCTATTCTATACTTGTCATCCATGGAGAATTATTATTTTACTTTAATTCTTCCCAAAAAACATTTTTTAAAAATTAACTTTAAAGATCATATGCTGTGGGGCCAGTTAGCTCAGTTGGTTACAGCATGGTGCTGATAAAGATCATATGCTGACCTAGACTGAATCCTGAAATTTTTTTTAATTGAGATAGGGTCTCACTCTGTCATACTGGGGTGGAGTGCCATGGCATCATCTTAGCTCACAGCAATATCAAATACCTGGGCTCAAGCCTCAAGCAATCCTCCTGTGTCAGCCTCCTTAGTAGCTGGGACTACAGGTGCCCACCATACACTTGGCTTGTTTTTCTATTTTTGTAGTTGAGACAGAGTGTTGCTTTTGCTCAGACTGGTTGCAAACTCCTGAACTTAAGCAGTCTACCCACCTTGGACTCTAGAGTGCTGTGATTGCAGATGTGAGCCACATGTCCAGCCCTGAATTCTTTTCTGGATATAAGTTTCCAGATAACTTTTTCAAACTCTTCTTCCATTTTTCTGACTTGAACTCAATGAAATGGCCACTACTTATTTTCCTGGGGTCCTAAAAGCTCACCTTGTGCCATACAAACTCCAGGATAAACTGTTCCAGATAGTAACACTTATTTTTCCATATACTTATTTTACTTCCAAGAAAACCAAAGTCGTGGGGGGGCAGAGCCAAGATGGCAGACTGCAGCCAGCTTTTTACAGAGGCTCCTGTCCAGAAGGAGGCTTAAAGGACAGAAATTTAGCAAGGGAGTTGATGGTTTGAGGCAGAGCCAAAAGAAAAGATTGAAGAGCACACTTCAACCTTCCTGAGGTGAGCTGTGACCCCCAAAATATAATCAAAAGGTACAAAATCCACCACCAACTGGACAGGAGTCCCCTCCCCCACAAGAAGGGCTCCAAATTTACTCCATGCAAACAAGCAAGCAAAGTTCAAACATCCTCCCACTTTATCCTCCCACTCTATCCTATGGGAGATATCCCCTAAAAACTGGACCTCTTACCCCTGCTGGCATGCCACAGCACCCTCCTGCCAGGCATAAAACTGTAAAACTATATAAAACTGTATATATTCCCCACCTGCAGCATTGAACTCTGAGGATTCCCCCCTTTACCCTGAGGTCTGGAGGTTTGTTACCTATGGAGTCCAGATTCTTGGGCATCTCCTTGAGAGAAGTAGAGGGGGAGAGGGCTGGTGCTGCTCTGTGCTGATTGTGGCACAGGAGTGAGGAGAAGAAAGTTGGCTTGGAGGAAGCCATACAGGAACAGTGGCATCCAGAGCTGTGAACTGATGCCATTCCAGATAGGCAAGCCCCATCTCTCTGGGCAACCAGAGGTTCCAGACAGCAGCCACAGGCAGAATGGACTTGGTAACTTTCGTAAGTAAAGAGACCATTAGCACTAGCCCTTAGGGGAATATAGCTGAGAGAAAGGTAGCTGGCAGGCAGAGGCTGGAATTGACACCTCAGTGTAAAACTCTAATTGTTTGCTGCCCAGAGCTGAGTTTCTTATCAGCTCTAGCAGCCTCTGACTTGCTGAGGAATATAGCCAGGACAGAAGGCATGGGCTGGAACTAGAGAACTTCCACAGCCTAAATTCTTTCCCTGACAGACTCAGAATTCCCCATGACTTTAATAGCCTCTGACTTGCAGAGGAATTTAGCTGGGACAGAAGGCATGGGGCTGGAACAAAGAGAACTTCCACAGCCTAAATTCTTCCCCTGTCAGACTGGACTCAGATTTTCCAGTGAGCACCTCACCCTCAGGGGAATATAGCTGAGACAAAGGCAGTGGGCGAGCAAAGGCAGGGATTGACACCTGAGTGTAAACTCTAATTGCTTGCTGTCCAGGGTTGAGTTCCTTATTAGCTCTAGCAGCCTCGGACTTGCAGAGAATTTTAGTCAGGACAGAAGGTGAGGGGCTGGAACTGAGAGAATTTCACAGCCTAATTTAAACACATAAGGCGCCCCTGCCAGACTCAGATTTACAGGTGTCTCTAGCAGTCATAAACCCCAGGAGTAGTTGCCTACTGGAGTGAATGGGGTCACAGACCTGGGGGATTACGAGTGACTGGGTGCAAGGTGGGGAAGGAGGTATTAACCTTCCCAGACTAATTCATTTGTTGGGTGGGTCCCTTTGCCCTTATGGAGCACTGGAGCAAGTTATATCTGAGCTGTGAGCAGACTCCTGTTATCTAGCTGCTGGAGACATTTGAACTCTTCCACCTGAAACTGGTGCTGACTGGGACAACTGATTTGGACCCTTCAAACCGGGCAGACCACCCAGGGACTATTCAAAGGAGCACCCTGGGTATATGGTTGAGGGAAGGTTTGATTTTCCTTGCCCAATTATTGTTTGTGGGGGGCACGGCAACTTTATTGCTGGTATTTCTCCACAGCTGAGACTTCAACCACGAGTAACTGAACCACTAGGGTAGGACATAGGCCTGCTGAAAATAAGACAGAGCCACTTAGCCCCATCACACCAAGCAAGTCCCCAGTCTCTCAGGCCGTAACACCATACGGGTCCTTGACAAACCTCAAGGGGAAAAGCCAAATGGTGTAAAATAACCATGGGGTGGAATCAGTGGAAAAGTTCTGGTAATATGAATAACCAGAGTAGATTGACACCCCTCCCCCAAGAAAAGATGTGGCTGATAATATGACTAACCAGAGTAGGTCAACCCCCCTCAAGAAGGGATGTGGAAGATGGAACTGAAGATCCCCTTTATAAACAGATGGCTGAGATGTCAGAAATCAAATTCAGAATTTGGATTGCAAATAAGATTAATAGAATAGAGGCAAAGATAGAACCAGAAATTCAAGGAGCATTCCAAAAGTTCACTCACGAATTCAACGAATTCAAAGACAAAACCACCAAAGATTTTGAAACATTAAGGCAAGAGATTGCAGCCCTCAAAGATCTGAAAAATACAGTAGAATCTCTTGGTAACAGAGTGCAGGAGGCAGAAGAAAGGATCTCAGACATAGAAGACAAAACTTTTGAGTACGTCCAAGTGTCCAAAGAGGACCAGAAATGGAAAGCAAAAATGGATCATTCTCTCAGAGAGCTCTGGAATAATTCGAAGAAAACTAATATTTGCCTTATAGGAATCCCTGAAGGTGATGAAGTTGCTTTGCAAAACACAGAGGCTCTTCTTTATGAAAGAGAACTTTCCAAATATGTCAAGAGATCCTGAAATTCAGATTGCAGACAGCTTCAGAACCCCAGCACAACTCAAATCGAATAAGACATCCCCCAGACACATCATAATTAACTTCACTAAAGTTAATATGAAAGAGAAATCTCGAAAGCAGAGAGACGTAAGAAAACCATAACCTACAAGGAGAAGAATATTAGAATAACTGCTGATCTCTCTGCTGAAATCTTTCACGCAAGAAGAGGGTGGGCATCAACATTTAATCTCTTAAAACAAAATAACTTTCAGCCTAGGATCCTGTATCCAGCTAAACTGAGTTTCATTTATGATGGAGAAATTAAATACTTTAATGACACTCATGCGTTGAAGAAATTTGCCATAACTAAACCAGCTGTCCAGGATTTTCTCAGACCTATTCTCCATAATGACCAGTGCAATCCTCCACCACAAAAGTAAACTAACTCAGAAACTATTGATCAAACTCCAACTTCTGCAGTGGTGAAAGGATTAAAAACATCCTCTGGACTTTCGAACAACTTGATACCTAAAATTTTATCAGGCTTATCAATAATTTCAATCAATGTGAATGACTTAAATTGTCCTCTAAAGAGGCACAGATTGGCTGATTGGGTACAGAAACTTAGACCAGACATCTGTTGTATACAAGAATCTCATCTTACCTTAAAAGACAAATATAGACTCAGGGTGAAGGGATGGTCATTTATATTACAGGATAATGGAAAGCAGAAAAAATCTGGTGTTGCAATTTTATTCGCAGATATAATAGGTTTTAAACCAACAAAAGTAACCAAAGGTAAAGATGGCCACTTTATATTTGTCAAGGGCAATACTCAATATGATGAGATCTCAATTATCAATATCTATGCACCCAACCAGAATGCACCTCAATTTATAAAAGAGACTCTAACTGGCATGAGCAACTTGATCTCCCCCAGCTCCATCATAGTTGGAGATTTTAATACTCCTTTGGCAGTGTTGGATAGATCCTCCAATAAGAAGCTTAGCAAAGAAATCTTAGATTTAAATTTAACTATTCAACTTCTGGATTTAACAGACATCTACAGATAGGTTTTCATCCTAACAAAACTGAATACACATTTTTCTCATCAGTACATGGAACATACTCCAAAATCTATCACATCTTAGGCCACAAATCTAACCTCAGAAAATTTAAAGGAATAGAAATTATTCCATGCATCTTCTTGGACCATCATTGAATAAAAATTGAACTCAGCAACAACAGGAATCTGCAGACTCGTACAAAAACATGGAAGCTAAATAACCTTATAATGAATGATAGATGGGTCAGAGACGAGATCAAGAAGGAAATTACCAAGTTTTTAGAACAAAATGAGAATGAAGATACGAGTTATCAGAACCTCTGGGATACCACAAAGGCAGTCCTAAGAGGGAAATTTATAGCATTGCAAGCCTTCCTCAAGAGAACAGAAAGAGAAGAAGTTAACAACTTAATGGGACATCTCAAGCAGCTGGAAAAGGAAGAACATTCCAATCCCAAATCCAGTAGAAGAAAAGAAATAACCAAAATTAGAGCAGAATTAAATGAGATTGAAAACAAAATGCGGGAATGGGTGGAGGGAGGGGGATTGGAGGGATCACTTCTGTGGTTTATCTTACAAGGGTACAAGTGAACCTTTCTAAGAATAGAATATGAACATTTTGGCACAATAACTAGGTAAATGACATGAAGGCTGTGTTAACCAGTTTGATGAAATGTTTCAAATTACATGTGAAAACACCACACTGTACCCCAGAAATGCATTAATGTACACAGTTATCATTCAATAAAAAATAAATAAATAAAAGAAATTATGGGCTACCACAATGACATAAACAATAAAAAAAAAGAAAAGAAAAGAAAACGATTATAGAACAGATCAACAAATCAAAAAGTTTGTTTTTTGAAAAAGTCAACAAAATCAATAAACCTTTGGCCAACCTAACCAAGAAAAAAAGAATAAAATCTCTAATCTCATCAATCAGAAACAGTAAAGATGAAATAACAACAGACCCTTTAGAAATTCAAAAAATCCTTAATGAATATTACAAGAAACTTTATTCCCAGAAATATAACAATCTGAAGGATATTGGCCAAGACTTAGCCAGAATGCAGTGGAAATGTTGAACAGGCCTATATCAAGCTCTGAAATAGCATCAACTATACAAAATCTTCCTAAAAAGAAAAGCCCAGGACCAGATGGCTTCGTGTCAGAATTCTACGAAACCTTTAAAGAGGAACTAGTACCTATATTACTCAACCTTTTCCAAAACATAGAAAAAGACAGAATACTACCCAACACATTCTATGAAGCTAACATCACCCTGATCCCCAAACCAGGAAAATACCCAACAAGAAAAGAAAATTATAGACCAATATCACTAATGAATATTGATGCAAAAATATTCAACAAAATCCTAACAAACAGAATCCAACAACACATCAAACAAATTATACACCACAACCAAGTGGGTTTTATCCCAGGATCTCAAGGATGGTTCAACATACGTAAATCTATAAATGTAATTCATCACATAGACAAATTAAAAAACAAAGACCATAGGATTCTCTCAATTGATGCAGAAAAAGCGTTTGATAATATCCAGTATCCCTTCATGATCAGAACACTTAAGAAAATTGGTATAGAAGGGACATTTCTTAAACTGATAGAGGCCATCTACAGCAAACTCACAGCCAACATTGTATTGAATGGAGTTAAGTTGAAATCATTTTCACTCATATCAGGAACGAGGTAAGGTTGCCCATTGTCTCCATTGCTTTTTAACATTGTAATGGAAGTTTTAGCCATTGCAATTAGGGAAGAAAATGCGATCAAGGGTATCCATATAGAGTCAGAAGAGATTAAACTTTCACTCTTCGCAGATGATATGACTGTATATCTGGAAGATACTAAGGATTCTTCTACTAAACTTTTAGAAGTAATCATGAAATACAGCAGCGTCTCAGGTTACAAAATCAACACTCATAAATCTGTAGCCTTTATATACACCAACAGCAGCCAAGCCAAAAAAAAACAGTCAAGGTCTCTATTCTGTTCACAGTAGTGCCAAAGAAAATGAAATATTTGGGAGTTTACCTAACAAAGGATGCGAAAGATCTCTATAAAGAGAACTATGGAACTCTAAGAAAAGAAATAGCTGAAAATGTTAACAAATGGAAAAACATACCATGCTCATGGCTGGGAAGAATCAACATTATTAAAATGTCAATACTACCCAAAGCAATATATAATTTTAATGCAATCCCCATTAAAGCTCCACTGTCATACTTTAAAGATCTAGAAAAAATAATACTTCATTTGGAATCAGAAAAAACCTCAAATAGCAAAGACTTTACTCAGGAACAAAAACAAAGTAGGAGGAATTATGTTACCAGACCTCAGTCTATACTATAAATCGATAGTGATCAAAACAGCATGATACTGGCACAAAAGCAGAGAGGTAGATGTATGGAACAGAATAGAGAGCCAAGAGAGGAATTCAACCACCTATTGTTATCTGATCTTTGATAAGCCAATCAAAAACATTGAGTGGGGAAAAGATTCCCTATTTAACAAATGGTGCTAGGCTAACTGGATGGCGACTTGTAGAAGACTGAAACTAGACCCACACCTTTCACCATTAACTAAGATAGACTCTCACTGGATTAAATATTTAAATTAAGACATGAAACTATGAAAATACTAGAAGAAAGCATAGGGAAAACACTTGAAGAAATCAGCTTGGGCGAAAATTTTATGGGAAGGACCCCTCGGGCAATTGAAGCAATGTCAAAAATACAACCAAAGTCATAATATCCTGAAGACTGGTGATGATTCCATGAAGCCTACAAATCTACCCCATCTAAAATCTCACTGGGCCTGATTTGCTTCCTTTGCCAATGCTCTGTTACTATATAGATAGACCTTCCTCCCTCTAGGCCCAGGGACTATCACAGAACAAAATGCTTACATTTATATAAATAATTTCTACAAGTCTGTAACTAAAACTGAATCTACAGTAGCTGGATATCTATAGGTAAATTAATTTTATAGCCTCGTTTTTGGCTTTTGGCTTTCAAATTTATTACTTAACAGGTTTTAAGGGATTAATGAGCATCTTTCTACCCCCCATTCTCATCTGGCCCAAAACATTTAATTGGCTACAAGCTTTTCTTGCTCTAAACCTCTTTAAGGCCATAAGGATCCCACTGAGGGCATAGATGGACCTGCAGTAAATAGCCACTCCATCCCATCACTGATGAAACAAAGGTTGGCCATCATTACTGCCACTGGGATATCTTGGCCAAAAGGAGGGATTGTGAACTTAAAAATAAGCTTAAGCTCTCTGCTAATTTGACAGATCCCTCTTGTCCAAAGGGACCCCAGAAACACCTCAAAACTGAGTGTTCACCCATGACAAGATGGGTGTTTCGCAGGATATAGACCCCTGCAGTTGTTCTGTTTGAGAAGATTGAAGATAGGCACCTACTCTCTTCTGGCTTGTAAAGTTTCTGCTAAGAAATTATCTGTTAACCTGATGGGTGTGCTCTTATAGGTCACATGCTGCTTATGCCTGGAAACTTCCAGCATTTTCTCTTTCATTTTGACTTTGGCCAGGCTAACTATAATGTGCCTAGGAAATGCTCTGTTTGAATTGAGTAGTCCTGGAGTTGAATACCCCTCTAGTAATTGTGTGTCTCAGTCTCTGTCGATATTTGGGTAATTTTCAACTAGGGCTTCTACGCTTTTGAAACTCTCTTATTCTCCTTCAGGGATACTTATGATTTGTATGTTTGTACATTTTGCATAGTCCCATATCTCTCTCAAAGATTTCTCTGCCCTTTCTCTCTTGTTTTCTGCTTCTTTAAATGATTGGATTTAGCTTGAGAGACTTGTCTTTGAGTTCTGAGATTCTTTCTTCTCCATGGTTTAATCTGTTTCTGAAAATCTCTGCTGTGTTTTGAAACTCCCTCAATGTCCTTCTTTCACATTCTTTAAGTTCCATTATTTCCTTCCTAATTTTATCTAGCTTCTTAGTGACTTTGCCTTTAATTTAATTAATTTCTTAAGACTTTTTTGGTTTTTCCACTTTCTGGATCTAATAAGATTAATTCTGTTAATCTTATCTTCTGTCCATATTCTGAATTCTAATTTTGTCATTTCAGCTATTTCTTTATGGTTGGAATTTTTTGGCAGTAGTTCTGTTGTCATCTCTTTCACATTGCCAGAGATTTTTTTTGCTGGTTCCTACCATGTGTGTCTTTTTTTCTTTTTTCTCTTTTTCCTTCCTCCTCTCTACTTTTCTTCACCTTAACTCTAGGCTATAGGGAGTTAAAGCATAGCAGAGAAAAAGAAGAAGAAAGAGAAAAAATAACTATAATTATTAAAATCCTTTGTCGCCTTGGAAAAGTAATAGAAAGAAAAGGAAAAAGGAATCAGTAGATGGCGCTCTGGAATTAGAAATAACAGTAGCTGCTGGCTGTGAAGATCTGATGAACTTCATTCTCTCCAGCATTCAGTTCCTATCTTCTTGATATTTGGGACAGGATTTGATGCTCTGCTCAGAATCTGGAAGCTCTGGGGCGGCCCATGAACCAGGCATAGCACTGAAGATCTTGGTGGGTGTGCTACAGGCCTGAGGGGGGAACGCCAGATGTTCTGGGACAGTGTATGGAAGCTTCAGAGTCTGAGTTTGGGTGAGGACTGAGGAATTCAATTGTGTACAGTAAGCTTCAGAGTCTGAGCTCGGGTTAGTGACTGAATGGGACCTGGAATCTGCAAGGAGGTCCATGAAGGAGATGGGACCATTCCAAACTGCTTGAAAAAAAACATGGGACCAGCATGGCAGCAGCAGTACTAACATGGAAGGCGGAGTCCATGCTGCCTGCACAGCTGACCACACCACAGGGCTTCAGACCCCCTGGGAAGCCACACCAATGGGAGCCACCTCATACAACAGCTATCAGGGGGCTACAGCGTTTCCCATGCCCTGCCTCTCCTCAGCAGGGCTGTCCATTGCCATTTCCCAGGCTCAAGTTCACCTGCTGAGCCCCCATCCCCGTTCCTGTGCCTGGATCTGCCTGCACTCCCCAAGGGAAAAACTTGGCAGCAGATCACCAGCTCTGGCTTAGAGAAGCCAAGAGTCAATCCATTCTATCTCTACCCCACCCTGAGACTAGAGCAGTGTATCTGAAAGGGGACAGGAGGGCTGCCATTCTTGGTTCCCCTCCAACCCACTATTGGTGGGGCTGATTTATATAGGATACAGGTCAATCCAAACCAACCCAGCAGGAGGCCATGGGGGATGGTGTTGGCTTCCCAGCAGCCCAGATTGCACAGTGATGGCCTTCTGCAATCTCTGCCTCTGGGCCACTCACCTCCCCATCTGGGTTAACTCCCCTTCCTGTTTCTTCTCTCTGCCCCTGGTGTCCTGCACGGTTGCTCCATGCGCTCACAGCGCTGTCTCTGAGTGGAGCAATCTGAATGGCAGAAACTGCTTGTGCTTCTTCCCACTTTTGTCAGGAGAGGCTTTGAAGGGGCTGCCACTGGACTGCCATCTCGGAGAGTCTTTCCTACTATGTTGCCCAGGCTGGTCTTTGAACCAATCCTCTTATCTCAGCATCTGAAAGTGCTGGTATTACAAGCGTGAGCCACTGTGCCCAGCCCAGAATTTAAAAAAAAAAAAAGTCTTTAAAATACACATGACATCATTGAAACAATTAGAAATTTCTTTAGGTTTTATTTATTCATTTTTTGTAGAGACAGAGTCTCACTTTGTCGCCCTCTGGTAGAGTGCCACGGTGTCACACAGCTCACAGCAACCTCCGACTCCTGGGCTTAGGCAATTCCCTTGCCTCAGTTATTTTAATTTTTTACAAAAGTATTTTAGCTGAAATAGTTATGGAAGAAATAATATGGTGTATGAGATTTGCTTCAAAATAATATGTAAGAAAATGAGGTAGACAATGGGCAGTGGGTAGATGGGTTTATTACACTATTCTGTCTAGTTTTGTATGTATTTTAAATTATCCATAGTGAAAAAGTTGAAAATAAGTTTTAAAAAAGAAGCTTGTGCATGGGAGGGAGTAGAGATGGCAGTCTCAGGGAACTTGTGGGCCAGAGTGTGAAGGGCAGCCCCTGAAGGGGGAACAGAGGTATGTGAAGGGTTTTTCAAGACAGATAAGACGGGGCCTTGCGAAGATGAAGAAAAAGTTGTGGGGCGTGGGGGGAAATCAGAGACACTGGAAGTGAGAACACGGCTGAGAAGGCAAGTTGCTGGGCACCATCCAAGGCACAGAGAGAGCAGTCATCTTGGAAGAGGAAGCAGACTTCTGGGATGGAGGTAGGCAGGGGGAAGAAAGGAAGATTTCAGAGAAAAATACACTGAGGAGGAAGGAAAATAATACGTGTTACCTTTTTTTTTTTTTCAAGTCCTTAACAATAAAACCATAGCTCCACATACCTAGTTGGTAAAGCCAGCCTCGGATAGTTAAGAAACTAGCCCAGGGCCATGTTTAGGCTCAGAAAAGAGTACTCCAAAATGGAGCTTCAGAAGCAAAAATTTTTCTGACCTTTTCCGGTCCTGCTTCTCAGTCTCATTGTCCCCTGAGACTAGCCTTGGGACCTAGAATCCCTCTTCCTTTTAAAGTGAGTCATTGAAGCCAGAATCCCCTCTCCCCAAAATCAGCCATAACACTTTTAATTATTCTATGTAAAAACTGGCCATAAAGAAATTACCTGATCTACTTTGTTTGACTGTCATAAGACCCTCATACCAATGAGGGTTCTGCCTCACACCCAAGAGGAAGGAATACAGCTCAGAGAGGCCAGGAAGAATCTAGACAGACGGGGCTTGCAGGCTTTCCTCACGTAGTCTACATTAGCTCATACCATTTTTGTCCAATCATATTTCTGTACGATTGTCCATACTTTTTTGAACCTAATCATAAAAATGAACAATTTCCTTTGTATTTTTATTCTGGTAGTTATGGGTCTCCCAGACTCTTCATTCAACTAGAATGAAGATTGATTTTTTTTAAACCTGTGCAATTATTAGTTTATTAGTATAATCCAGGACTCAGATGTTCAGTATTCCTCCTGAAATTACATGAACAAATGCAAATGGAAAGACTCCAAGTCAAAATTATATAACAAAACAGCACTCCATCACAAAAGCGTGTAAAATGACATGAACGCTATTTTAAAATACTGGCACTTTAAGAGAAAGATAATCTCCAAAACCACAAAATTGCCAAATTGTTCCCTAAACTGCTAAGCAGATACACATGACTCTAATGAATGTGGGTCTTGTAAGGAAAAATTAAATTCAAATAAATTGAATAACTTGTATTGAGATGCGAAGTTTAAGTGTCTTCTTTCCTATCAATTTGATGTAAAAAGGAGCAAACCACAATACAAGAAAATATAACCGATCTTAAATGTGGCATTATTTTAAAGGGTAGCCCGATTAATTAAAGATACTCCTAATGGAGAATCTGAAGTTTCCTGAGCAGTTCATATTTAGGTAAAGGGGAAAAGACATGTACAGCCAGCACTTTCATAGTCTTTTCCAGGACTAACATCAACAAAAAATGCAATATGGCAGTCTTGTATTTTAAGCTCATGCTTTTGGGGACACATTCTCAGGTCTTCTTTAATGTGGGAGCTGCAAAATATAACTGCCATTACATGGTAATGAGAGTTAAAGAATAGAGTCCTCAGGTAAAGATTAGAACATACTTTCCTATTAGTCCTTCAAGGACAGACTTTCAAAATGTTTGATTCAAATAATCCCATGCTGTGAGTACATTGCTTACTCTTCACTTTGTAAAATATAAACGGGCTATGTGAAATTTGTCATCCACTTTGGAGTTTCAGTTATAGATGAAAACTATCTCAATTTAACTTTTATTACCCCCATCATGATCTGCAGGGTGCGTAGACAAAAAGCTTTTTATCAGCTAATTATATGAAAAGATAAACAATGTAATATAATTCATGGGGTCCATAATGGGCAAAAAGCAAAAGACTAGCTTCCCCTCAAGAAGAAAAATTTCAGACCTATGAAAAGGACAACAGAACTAATTTAAAAATTGTATTACTTAGAAGCATTCAGAATGTCAACAAAACAGCTGCAAGTTTTTTTTTGCAATTACAGAGTGGTATTCAGTTAACAGAACAGCAATTATACCATATAATTACCATATATAACTACATATACCATATATAATTATATCATATATAACTACCATCCCCATATATAACTAATTTGTGCTGTGCACCAACAAGAACCTGCTTTAAATTTCCATGCCAATTTACAACCCCATACTGCACCAGGCAAAGTTAATGGCTATTGAAAATACCACCAGACATGGATGGAGCTGGAGAATGTTCTTCTGAGCAAAGTATCACGAGAATGGAGAAAAAAGTATCCAATGTACACACCCCTATTATGAGACTAATTTAAACCTTTTATATGAAAGCTATAACCAACTAGCCTAAGAACATGTAGAGG